>JAOPJO010000088.1:4254490-4268673 GCA_027123675.1 Molva macrophthalma
CCCCCCCCCCCCCCCCCCCCCCCCCCCCCCCCCCCCCCCCCCCGCGCCCGCCCCCGCCCCCCCCCCCGAGATAATTTGAGACATCCACTGTCAATTGCATTTAAATTGCTTTCATCATAATTCTGTTTATGTACATGCCCAGCGCATAATGGACCATGTGAGCCTTTTTACTGGAAAAAAAAAAAGCACTCAAATTAAAGTTAGGTGGTTTTCACACGACAAAAGTGTTGCAATTGTATTCCCTGAGTGGCTATGTAGTTTTTAGTCTTTCCTTTAAAGAAGTTGTTATTGTCCTTGTAAAACAGCAAAATATTCCAGAAACAAAAAGAAAATGCTGATTTTAGTTGAAAGTGTTCATCTTATGCATGCTGTTGAGGGATCTCATGTGATACACAAAATTGACCTTGAATGTATGGTGACTTTTTACAAAGGTATTCTAAATAAAACATATATCTATATATTAATAAACAGTCTTGTCCGGAGAGAAATCTGTTCTGTCGGTGATCTGGCTTCCCTTTCTTTCTTTGAAAAATCACATTTGTGATTTTTATTATCTTTTCCGGGCGCATTGTGGACCGCTTCTTGCCAAGCATGCACTGTATTCAGTCGCTGCATGACCCTCCATAGCCCCGCCTACCACTTCTGGGTTCTGCGTACCTAGCCCCGCCTACCCCTTGCCTGGCCCCGCCCACCAGTGCTTCTTGGCTCCTCCTTCATCTTCATCCCGTGCGTGTGGTTTTCTGTTGAATCGCTGCCGTTTGCTACCTTGCTGCATTTTGCGACTGCCTTGTGTTGCTAGCATTGTGGTGGGTTGTGTAAAAGGATGATCTAGCCTGTGTTTGTAGTGATCGTTCAAGCAAGGATTTGTAATTGTTTTGTGTGTGTTGTTGATGCTTTAGTGGAATTACGGCCGACCAGAGTCTCTGTTCTGATCTTCTTGTTGAACTTCTTCAAAGGTCTAGCTGCGTATATATTTGAATGTTTTGTATTTTAAAGCTTTATTTTTAAGACTTTATACGGCTAAGGCATGATGAGCATGCAGTGTACTTTTGCCATCCCGTCATCTCAGTCCATACAGTTTGTATACCTCATCGCAAACTAACCAGCAGTGCCTATGCCTCTTAAGAGCTGTGAACCATGCATGATCCTGATGAAAGATAAGCAATTCAAACCCAAGGGTTCTCTTTACCTTCCAGTTTGGGTCCAGAATTGTCCCGGTTCTGAGGGAACAGGACCTCCGTAAGTCACCAGTCTCCATCCACGCTGGGCCAACCAAATGCTCTCTCTGTCTCTCTCTCTCTGTGTCTCTCACTCTCTCTCTGTCTCTCACTCTCTCTCTCTCTCTCTGATCCCTCTCCCCTTTACCCCTCCTCTCTGGTGTTTCTTTCTCTCTCCTGTCTCTCTTTCTCCCTCTCCGGCCTCTCTTTCTCTCTCTGGTCTCGCTCTCCTCTCACTCCTCCTCTCTCTGCTCACTGGCTGTCTGGCTGTCAGCAGGGTGCTGCTGAGAATCCTTCCATCCTTTCTGTCCTTGGGCCTCTGTCCTCCACCGGGCAGCAGTGCCTGTCTGTCCTGGAGGCCCTGGGTTGTAAAAGATGGTTCTTTTTTCTTGATATACATCATGGTATCATTCAGGAAAGGACACTAACATTTGCATGGCATTCATTTTCTGAACACTTTGATTTGTGTCGTGATGATTAACACAAGAGTGGTTGGGAACATTGCACGCTTGCTGTAAATCACTAGGTGTGGGGTTTGGGGAGGGGTTGTGGTTTAAAGTTGTGTGTTCATGTCGTTTCTGTTTGTGTACATGGCCGTGTGTTCACGTGCACCCTAACTGTCGCTGTTCACTGCCACCCTTCCCCACAGTGACCGCTCTCTGGAGGTCTACCTCAGGCCTACCTTTATGGAGGACCGTTCTGCCCCCATCTTCTACTAGCAGACGGCCATGCACCCTACCTTACCGCTTAAAGGGTCAGTCGCCGTACAAGAGCAGGAAGAAAATGGCCACCGCCATTGGTGAGCGCCAGTTCTGATGACCGGCTCCAAAAAAAAAAGGTTGACACTGGTACCTTGGGGACAATGATCTAAAAGTGACACTCAAAAGTTTTTTTTTTTTGTTGTTTTTTTTTCACACTGCATAGCATTCAAGTTGAAGGCTGTGGGCAATCCCTGCCGTTCTCAATGCGTGCGTTATCATTGTGACGCTTTGCAAATCACTTCAGGGCTGCAGGTAAACACTGAACGTCTCTTGGCTGAAGCATTAAACTCAGCAAATCAGGAAGTCGTTTTCATTGGCTAGTGGGTCGCACTCACGATGGGAAACATGGGGCTAAAGCCTCATGGTGGGTGACATTTACACTGTTAGAGGATAGTGAAACTAATATATACTCTCTGCGCATCGCTGCTGTGGAATATGTCTTTTATTAATTGTAATTTGAGAATTGTATGCGCGCGTGTGTATATATATGTATGTATCGTTTAGAGTTAAGCAGTGACGGTGCTCTCTAAACAAGGTTTCCGTCAATTGTTTGAAGAGCATGTCATCAGAAATTAGCATTAGGCTGCAAAAGCTACAGTACTGGGCAAATGTGTTTTTTCAAACATGCATTGAAAGTGTGCAATGGCTAAATGGCTAGATCCTGATTATATTTTTAAACGATAGTTTCTAGCTCTGAACACATCATGTTATAGTAACTATACAGTATACCAAAATGTTTAATTTGGGAACTGTGCCTTCATTTTTTTAAAGGGGTTACAGCCTTGATATAATCAATATTCTACGCACTGTTATATGAAAATGATTACGCATCACAGCTCTGCTTATATACTTTATTTGTTTTATGCTGTTACTTTGCCGTTCTGTTTTGTCTTCTGATGATCTTTAATAATCTAAAGTGCGTTACTGCAAGGTAAGTTGGTGTTACAAAAAGGCAGCATCACTTTTGCCGATATAAGAATATATATCGTCGTCTTTTTTGTTAAATCAACAGCCAGATATTGGCCAAACAAAAATCCATGTAAATAATGGGTCATTTTGGATTATCATTTTCAGCTTTAATTAGAGGGGTATCTTATTGATTAATATGATTCAACTATCTACTATAATATTGTCATATCATAATATGATCACATTATTTTACTGTGAGTTGACTTATGGCTTCAAGTGCAAATAATCACCAGTAACAATCATGACAATGTATATTTAAATCACCTTGCATACTGGCAACCGCAGGGCAATGATGCGCATTGAAATCATGTTCTCAGAAATGTCCCATTGCTTTTGTTATCAAACAGTTTTCTAATGTCTGTCCTTTTCTCACTTTTTGTTTTGGTTGTGTTCTGTATATTTGTGTTGTACAGGACGTGCGGTACGTGGAGTTATTGTGTAAAAATAAAAACTTCATTGTGTACAGCATTCATAGTTGTGTGACCTGTGTTGTTGTATTTTTGTGTGTGTGTGTACCTTTTTAGATTATGCCCAAGCCAAATTAGTTCCCCCCCGTACACATCAAACACCTGAGCGACTCGGACACCAAGGAAAGAAAACCAACATGTGTTGTGATTTATTCGTTTGGGGATGGTGCGAGAGCCATGATGCGTGAGGGAGGAATGGGAACACGGCTATGGTATGATGTTACTACTGGTGCACAGAGCCACCAGCCTCTCCTTCTCAGACACACGCGTTTCCTTTGCCTACGCCAATGGGCTCAATAGGCCATCTCTTTGGCTGATTGGAGACTTCATCATCCACTGTTTGGATTGTATTTGAAATTTTATTCTTTTACATTTTTCATAGAAAAATATCCATTCTCAACTTGGGAGAATGTGAAGGGCTGACCGAGCGGAAACTGAATTGGCACTTTTGAGTGGGGAGGGGAGGATGCTCTCAATACAGCAGTAGTAAATTCAAGTCAAGCCTGATAACATTTTGATAACACTCCTAAAATATGTGAACGATATGTCATCTGTATTACACTTATATTTTCTCTCTTCGGGTCATTTCAATTTGAATTGAATTCAAACCCAGGCATTTACGTTATTATAACCGAAACAAGGATGGAGTTGACCATGGACCGTGGCCAAACTTAGAGGCGGAGAGGTTACATAGAGATGTCGGACATTCACGGTTCATGGCGGATTCAACAAGACGCGTCTGAATGTGTTTGGATTCTACACAAGAAGCGTGGGGCACTGGGTTAAAAAACAAAAAATGCATACTGTGTTGCTCACGTTATGTTTTTCGTAACACATTTGGATATCTTCACTGTCGTTGACTACAATGCAATGTGAGGAGCGACCGCACGACATTTAGGTAGAGGTGAATCGGTATAGCTTACACTGTGGACACGAGTATGGATTATTGGATCATCTCACACTGGGGTAGATGAACGTCATCAAACATTTTCCTGGGTTTTCTGGTCACGTTTCGGTTGATCACGCGCCTTGGAGACCATCGTTTTTTCCTCTGACCACCGAGTGACCTATTGGGGCTAACAAGGGGAGTCAGAATGACAAGACAACGTTTTGTGGTCTAGGTTTTACTGCAACACACTAAGCCTAGAGCACCGTCTTATGAGGAGCCACCCCTGCACCCCCTGTAGTTAAATGAGAAACACCTTTTTGTAACTTGGATGTCACTTATACAGAGGTTTTAAAGGCCACCGTTAATTTCAACAACCCCACCTACCGAAACCCCACCCCTCGCCCCTGATTAAAATAGAAAGGGGTCTTGTTGTTAGGCAATTAGCGATAGCAGCATCCCTTTTTTCATCATGCTTTGTGGATTTAGCTACAGCAACGAGAGCTGTAACTGCCCAATCAATGAGTAGGCAGAACCAAGGCAGCCAATGAGAAGAGCAGCAATGGAAGCATTCATTTGACAGTTTTCTTTTTCTTTATCTCAAAACTATGTCCCGTTGAGTTGCTAATGGACATTGACGCTGCATTGCATCAATGAGAAAATAAATTATATATTATATTTGATCATTTGTGTCGCACAGAAGGGAGATGCTGCTTTCCTTATAAAATCCTGGTCGTCGTTATTAAACATTCAAACTCTTTGACTTTGAAATTAAACTGAATTCACCAGGGATCAGCAGTGTCTCATGAACCCAACCCCGCAGATTCCAAATAAGTAGGACCCCTAGGTTTAATAATGTGTTGCTGCATTGTGGAGAACTTGGGTTTGACCTTCCCCGCACCAGCTTATGTGATGGCTTCACTGCTGGTCTCCATCTTGCCCTGGGGTGGGAAAATGAGATAAGAATCAAGATTATTCACCAATCAATAGAAGATAAACACTTTCAGCATCAACAGTTTTTTAAGTCTTACTCGTCTCCATTTAACCCCACCTAATGCGGTATGTTCATGTATATGAAGTGGAAATGAATTCCTAACTTTACTGTATTTGAGTGCAAAAGAGTAGGGTTCGGTTTAAATCCCGACCTGCTGGTGAGCCGACGGGGGGATCAGAAACGTGCGTGATGGAGAAGCGGGACACGCTGAAGCGGTTGAGGGGTGCGGCTACAGCTAGAGGTCTCGGTGCATCTGGACCGTCGGAGAGAGGGGTGGACGTGGGATTGCGAGCGTCCGATAAGGAAGGGTCGGTTTCCAACGGGAGGTCATCTTCACAATTCCAATTTCCACCTGAAAGTTCCACCACAGATTTCAACAACAGTTGAAATCAAAAACACATTGACCAGCTCTGTGTTTCTTATTTAGTTATCCTTCTGATGAACATACCTTCTTCGGTGCTCCCGTTCCCCTGTGCATCACCAGGATCACATGTTGCATCACCAGGATCACATGTTTCCTCACAATGCTGAGGCGCAGCTTCAGAGTGGTTTGAGTTTTCCCCTGGTCCAGAATCTTGCCCACATGACTCTTCTGCTGTGGAGAAGGTGTAGTCCGATAGCTCTCCCGTTGGGCTTTCCTGGTGGCCACATAATATATAGAAACAGATGTGTTACAGCAGCATTCATCATTTTACTCATTCTGTTGTTTAAGTGAGTGCAGCTGGGTTTATACTGACCTGGTCAAAGACGAACACGGTGACGTCATCGAAGAAGGACACTGCTTTCTTCTTCTGCTCCAGCTCGTCGCAGAAGGACTCGCTGAGCAGAGTGGGCATCTTCAGGAGGCTACGGAGATGACTGGCACTGCTACAGTCGCTCACCACCACCGGCACCGGCGTGAAGTCATCCTCGCTCTCCTCGCTCTCGTCCTCCTGGATGTTGTAGGTCCTCAGCTCCTCGTCGGACTCGCTGTCGTCCGAGTCGTCCTCCTCTTCCTCGAGGGGGGCCCTCATGTCCTCCCCGCAGAGCTCCAGAAACGACGAGGAGGACGAGAGTTTACCGGGAGGACGGCTGGACTCCACACACATGCTGTCCTGCGAGTCGCACTCCCCCGCGTCGATGTCTTCAAAGTCCTCATCTATTTTGACTGCCTTCTTGGCCTCCTCGGCCTCCGCAGATCCAAGATTGAACTTCGGGATCTCCTCGTCTTCGCTGAGCTCCGTGTCCTTGGAGCCGTCGTCCTTGCAGTCGGAGACTGTGGAGTCCGAATTCAAAGATGTTATGGGGGAATAGTTCTCCGATCCTCTGTTTCCGTGTGCGAGATTGGTCGAGGCTTCCGGGATTGTGGCCAAAGGCTCGCTGTTATTGGACGAAGTGTAGTCAGAAGATGGTTCTTCCTCTGAGTGCTGAGTGTTCAGCCCTAGATCCTCTTCAGCAGGTCCAGACTCCTTGGTCAAACAGCCCCCCATCTCAGGGGGAAATGGCGATAGCATGGAGAGACCGGGATTAGGGGAGCGGCAATCTGGGTCCGGACAGGTTTGTGAGAGTTGAACCAGAGCACTGCTTATGTTTTCTCTCGTGTTTGTCAGTTGCTCTTCAGTGTGAGTAAATGGCTTTATCAGATCCCTGTCAGCAGCAGGACTCAGGACTTGACCAGCATTGCCCTTGCGGTCACCTGGACCAGCAAAGAAGTTGCTGCCCTCTTCTCGGGGGCTCCTCTCATTCTCGGCATCGTAATCAGAAAGGTAGGCTGAATCCCTGTATGGATTCTTTCCACCCAGTCCTTTGAGCTGGACGTGGGTGCTGCCAGACACTGAGCAGACGCCCTGACCCAGGTCCACCTGCAGAACTAGTTCTGCTTTCTGGCTCAGCTCAGGGCTAGATTCACCAGCACGAGCATCCGTCAGCTCTTTGAAGAAGAACTCTGGCGACTCGTTGTTCTCGGTGTCGTAGCCGCTGTCCAGGGACTTGGGGAGCATCGGGGTGTTGAAAGCGTCGGGGCTGAAGGCCTGGTCACAAGGACTAGCTGCAGAGGGAGACAGCTGGAGAGCATCAACGGTTTCTGGGGTTCCTGCGAGATGCTTCACCGGACTGATTTCTTCCTCCTCGGCCTCAGCATAGTCCAGGTTGAAGTCAGCAAAAATCCCTGATGTGATGTCTGTTATGTCGTCGTCTTCGTCCTCGCTAAAGTCACCCAGCTCCACCAGGCCAATGCATGAACCCCTGAATCCCACTCCACTGTCTAACTCTCGGTCAGTTTCAGAAACCTCACGTGTGCCCTGGATCTGAACCTGCATGCCTTGCATAAAGGATGACATATCCCAGAGAGACAAATTCTGCCCGTCAGACAGGGCTTCTATGTGGCCTTTGTAAGGCTCCGTATAAGAGACCGGAGAGTTAATGCAGCTTGCTTCCAGCATTCTCATAGGCTCAGAGTACAATCTATCGACAGTGTGAATTAATGGCTTGTTACAGTGAGCTTCTGGTTTACCAACTAGTTTTACACCCCTGGTGTTTAAATTTGAGCTTGGGAGGGTGTCACCGGTGTTTAGATTATCTATAATTGAGTTGGTTTTATTTTGAGAGTCACTTGTATCTTTTTCATTGTGACCCAGGTAAATATATGGGCCTAACTCTATACTTTTGGATACAGAACTAGTTTCTCTTCCCGTGGGCTCTACGTAGCTAAATGGCTTATAGTTGTCCACAGTGCTATTGCTCACTATGGTTTCAGGCCACAATTCCGTTGTGTTATTATATGACGTGGTGTACTGAAGGTCCAAGTAGCTCCCCTGCACATTGGCTGTGTGCCTGCTGCCAAAGCTCAGGCTGTTATTATTAGCTGAGTGGTTGGAGGTCCAGTTAGTGGTTTCTGCCTCCGAGAAAAGGTCCCCATCCATGTCATTGGTGACCACACTCCTCCGCCGGCCCACCTGTAGGCCGTCTCCTGTCTCCACGTCAATGATGTGATTAGCGATGGGCACCGCCTTCCTGAGGGGACCAATCACATCACAGTAACCGTCGCTGACCGTACAGTTCTCTGTGCTAGTTTCTAAATATGGATCGCAGAATCCCAAACTAGGGCTGCTGATTGCTCGAGATACACTCCTGGAGTTCTCCGTTCGCGTAGGTAGGAGGTTCTGCTGAAGATCCGACGACAGATGCTCCTCGGACGGGCAGGCCTTGCCCCCCACTCTGACTGTTGGCATGTGCTCACTGTGAACGCTGGCTTTCTGACTCTCTGAGGGGCGGCACCCCTGGATGTGGGGATCTTCTGGAGGAACGGGACTTGTGCTGGAGGCCCGCCTCATCAACGGTTCCATGGTCAGGGAGACGCTGAGGCTCTCGTCAGAGTCGTAGGCGGACCGGTCGTTATCGGCCGCGGACCAGTAGGCGTCTGTCTGCCGAACCGACGAACCCGTCCAGCTTTGAGAGGACAGCCTACCGTCACCGGCCTCCCGCCTCGGGCTGTAGTCCACCACGCCGTCTTCCAGGTTTATGTTGCACTCCACCGGCTCTTCGATCCGGATGTAGTATTCGCTGCTCACCGAGGGGCTGTGAGCACTCAGCACCGGGACCACCCCTGGGTGGTCCGACTCGTAATAGGACGGGGATACGCCCGAGGCCTGGCTGTCGGATCTGCAGCCCCCTACCGATGCGCCTCCTTTGACCGGGTAGTAGACATCCTGGTAGTGGGGGTTGCCCTGGCCCAGCGGGCCGCTGGTTGACGACGAGCAGTACGGCTGCTCGGCCCGGGCCTGCTCCCACTTGTACTCAAAGTTGAGGCCGTGGACGCTCTCTGTGACCGTCAGCAGGTCGTCGCCGCTGTCCGAGTGGAAGCCGTCAGAGAACTGCTCCAGGAGGGGGAAGGAGGAGGAGGCCGAGGAGGCCAGCTCCACCTCCGGAGCCTGTGCTGCTGTGGGGTCCGGGGTCGGGGCGGGGTCGGGGGTCAGGGCTAGGGTGGATATGATGGTGTGGGTACTGCTGCCAAACAGGTTGGGCTTCAATGTGTTCCATCTCTGTTCAAAATCCTCCTCGGCCTCACAGGAGCCTTTGGCACACAGGTACGTGACCAGCAGGTGGATCTCTTCAGTGCTAGGCCTCAGCTCGGGCTGTAACCAACAGAACTGCATGACCTCGTACCTACGAGATGTGACGGAGAGGAAGAGGTGAGGAGTTAATGTAGGAACAAACTTTCATTGCGAACAAGGCTTCTTACTAGTTTAGAGTCAATTAGACCAGAGTATAGTTGCATAGTCGGGATAAAGTTAGGTGTGGAGAAAGTTTTTAGTCAGCAGTTCTCTCTACAAGGTTCCTTGTGGAGAGAACTGCCTATTTGTGCCACTAGGCAAATCCATAAAAAAAATAAATGTGCCGGGTGGACTACAAATGCTTTGTTCGCAGATGTTTTTTTACATGCTTGCATGTGTGTGTGTGTGTGTGTGTGTGTGTGTGTGTGTGTGCGTGTGTGTGTGATTGCGCCTGCCCAGTACTATTATTAGCCCATAGTCAGCATCTCATTAAGGAAGAAATGCTAAAGATGTTAAATAGCATTTGGCTAACTTTCCGGATGCAGATGATTAAGGGGTCTGAAGTAAGGAACCGCCAAAAATAAATGGATCAAAGCCATTGATCGTCTACCCTCGCCAGCTTTAAGAAATATGGGACCTGGGCAGAGATATATTGATTGTGAAAGCATACAAGAAGGGCAACTTATTGTGCAGGTATAAAGGGCATAATGCTTGTTTGGATTGGTAAGAAACGTGTAATTAATGAAGTGTTCACTACATTATATGATTAGTACGATGGAAGGTGTACACGATTATGCATGAATTAAATCTTCGATTGCGATCGCTCGCTCGCGACGTTTGCCACCATCACTATGTAACGTTTGTTCTACAGCTATTTACCCTGTTACAAAATACCCCAGCAGCAACAGTAACGGTAATGATATAGCTATAACTGTAACCACAATTTAAGCCACTAGAGGCCGCTAATGGGAAAACGTTCATAGTGCAGGTTTAGGTGGTGGTGTCTCACCAGCGTTGAGCCAGCGGGGCGTCCAGCTGTGGTTTGGGCAGCTTGAGAAGCTGTTCCTTCACTGCGTACGTCAGCACCTGTCTGTCTGAATAGTGCTGGTAAGGCTGGTTCCCCAGCTCAAACAGCTCCCACATAGTGACACCAAACGACCTGGGGTTACAAAATACAGAATAATTACACATAGTCATAATCCGGATTTATTCTTACAATTGTTTTGCAATGAAGGTTTGGTGCTCAAATTGAAATATGAGATAAGATAGTCCCAGACATGAAATGTCTGAAAGTCGGGCGAATACAAATCTC
This sequence comes from Molva macrophthalma, assembly GCA_027123675.1. Classification (NCBI taxonomy): domain Eukaryota; kingdom Metazoa; phylum Chordata; class Actinopteri; order Gadiformes; family Lotidae; genus Molva; species Molva macrophthalma. The sequence continues at coordinate 4,265,128 of JAOPJO010000088.1, forward strand.
ACTCTCTTTAATCAGTACACTACATTTGTATTATATTTGGTCATATCTGCACTCGAAACAGACACCTATGTAAAAACAAAATGACTTTAACAATCAATGCTTGTGTATCTCACCACACGTTGCTGGGCTTCGTTTGGTCGACCACTAGAAGGTTTCCATGGACCTCATCTATTAGCTCAGGGGCGATCCAGCGCAGGGGAACCCAAATCTGGTCCGGGGTCACAAAGTAGTCCTCCTTCCAAAGGAAGGCCAAGACGAGAGTATTGAGCATGACCGCATGCTGAGAGTGTATACAATTTAAAAAAAAAACAAGGAAACGAAAATGGTGACATTTTAAGGAGATACCTTGTATTGGCTGTGCGAAAGGCCGTAGTCTCCTATTTTAACGTTCATGTCTGAAGTTAGCAGGCAGCTCCGTAATGCCAAGTCACTGTCAATGCAAGGAACAATTTTACACCGTAAGCGTTGCACTTACAATACAATTGGTGTACTTATGTACATAAAATGCTAAAAAATCCATTGTTATAAAATGTCCTACGTTGCAGGGATAGTGATATATAAAACATATTTAAACAATTCCACTTGCAGAAAAATATGGGTGAATAATAGGTGGGTTTTTATTGGGTCATATTTTTCTGCATGCAGACTTTTTTAATAGGTAGCATATATTATTCTCCCTGCCCCAAGGAAGTGCTAATCAATTTCAATATTTTTTTTGTTTCTCCACTGCTCCATGGAATGTATCATTGTGGAAAATAGTAAACGTAACCCATCCCCCAAGGCATATAAGGAGAGAGAGGAGTGGAGGAGGAAGAGTGAGGCTCACCCCCGGCAACAAAATCACTGATGCTGGAGTTATATCACAACTACTCAATCAGCACCAGGATGTTGTTGCAAGGGGAGACCAGCAGAGGGCGCACAGGTCCAGACTTGGATATATCTGATTATCTCCCGATCTCCCGACAACAATTTGAACATGGATTCAAATCAACGTAATTAGCCTTAGTAAAATTAAGAGATACGAAACAGAAAATCTCCAGAAAAACTAAAATACAACATGAATTCCTAACAAAAAATCTGGATGTATCTTCACAGCTGTAGAATACTTTGACTTAGGCCTACTCTAAGCAAAATAGTGCTCATAACATTTTAACTAAACTAGCTAGCTGCGAATTAAGTTTTTCAATTTGTTATGTATTCGTTTACCTGTGAATAAAGTTGTGTTTGTGGAGGTGCAGCAAGCCCGAGGCGATCTCGCACGCCATCCGCTGGAGGATGAAGGCATCTGGGGCTTCCGTATCTGCTCCTTGACAGCACCGGAGATAGCTCTTCAGATCACCCTGAGGTTAAGAAATAGAAAATAAAAACAACAAGAAAATACAAAAGGAAAGGTATGTCAGATTGTAGCCTGTATAGGCTATACGTTCTTGAAATAAAAATGAAAGGAAAAAAAAAATTACCTGGAACATGTTTTTATGTAATTGTATTTAATTGTATTCAATTACAGCTAATATAAATGTGAACCTGTCCCATTCACCCTTTCAGCCTTTTGAGTGAAGAGAGAGACACATGCAACTATTCCGTTTGTACATACTTACAGTATGTTTAACCTTTAAATGCAGAGCTAAACAACCAAAGCACTGCAATGCTAGTCCTTCTCACCAGGGGGCAGAACTCCATGACCAGCAGGTAGGGAGTGACCTCAGAACACTGGGCCAGGCATTGCAGCAGAGCAGGGTGCTGGAGAGTCCTAGCAGATGATCACATTATACATAAAAATATGTATTGGTACAGCTCTGAACCAGTCACTCATTCATCCACACGCACGCACACGCAGACACACACGCACACACCATCTTTGTTCATTCAGTCACTTATCAATCCATTCATTCCGTTGCTGCTTATGTTATTGCAAATGAACCCTCTGTCGTGTGTGTGTGTGTGTCTGTTGTTACCGATATGGCTGGATCTCCTCCACAAATTGCATTTGCTCATGGACACTGGCGCTGGCGTTAAGTTCCTTCACCACCACCTGGGTGGTGCTAAGGCCCTCCGTCACCTCCCCCAGCAGAACCTGGAGGTGGGACAGGAGAACGCGAGTGGGTGAACAACTGATCACATTCATACACACATAGAACCAAACAAAGGTACCCATTCTATACAAAGAGGTGCTACAGGAGAAGCATGCTCAACGGATGTGGCGTTAAGAGCCAGCCGAGCCTTGTAACGTTGACGGGAATTGCATCACTTCAAACAATACATACATAAGTGTTGGCATGGATCTGACCTCTTGCATTCACGTTAAATCAATCAAATGAAAAAAAAAACTATTAAAGATGCCGGCTAACTCTGGGTGAAAGCGAGGATGAAGAGATCACCTTGCCAAACCAGCCATGGCCGATCTCCTTTAAATACAGGAGGCTATGGCGCCCGACATCAGAGGACTTCAGCAGCTGGACTGGAAAGGACCGAGAGGCAGGTTTAATGGAGAAGGACCAGAGCAGACAGACAACAGACAGCCGGTTATACAGTCAGATAGGCAGACAGACAGATAGAGAGACAGCTAGAGAGAAAGTTAGATAGACGGAACAAGGAACAATAAAAAAAACACATCTGTTTATCTCCTAACAGTAATTGGAACATCCATTAAATCATTCGAGTTATCATGTAAAATTGGAGATACAACTTGATGTAAAAGTGAAAAAAACAAAGTCGAAAAGCTGATGAACGTCAGAGCTGGTATTCTGCAAGGCAAAATACCCTCTGTACAGCTGTACCGGGTAGCACAGATGTAAGACCAGATAGGGAAAGCTGCAGAGGCATTTACTACAGTATACACACTTTAAAACTACACCCAGGATCCAAGCATTTGTCCTGACAATACAATCAGGAAACACACTCTGCCCCCTTTTGAATCAAATACCTCCATGGATCCTCATGTTTCCCCGATGGCAATGGTGGGGATACTGGTGAGGAAAACAATGCCAATGATGGAGGTGGTGATGATGGAGAGCAGGATCCCGTGGAACCAGCTCTGGTTCAGAGTGTGAGAACAGAAAGCGGCCCCCTCCGGCCCCCGTCCCCCGTCCCCCGTCCCCCGTCCCCCGTCCCCAGGACCCAGCGGCGAAGTCTCAGCGTGAGTGTGAGAGCCCCTCCATGGGGGGTCTCGGGGAGGGAGGTCAGCCCCCCAGCCCCCCAGCACACAGCTGAACAAGCCTGCCGCGACACGGCGGCCTCCTCTCTCGGCCCGCGGTCGACCTGGACAGCGATGGACGGCGCTCCGAACGGGGACACACACATCTGCGCTGTCCCTTCTCCATGTCCGCCGCCGCCTCCGCCGTTTGGGATCAGAGATTACCCGGCCGCGCCTCGACTGAACAGCAGAAGTCACTTCTAGAGGACTTGCCGGTGGGGATGGTTACGGCCCACGGTGTCGTCTCTCGGTTGCAGGAGGGAAGATGGCCTTTCTTTTTTTCCTCCAGGGGACCCCTTCTCCTCTCGTTGGCGCGCCGGGGGGGGGGGGGGGGGGGGGGGGGGGGGGGGGGG
>JAOPJO010000088.1:4284334-4297827 GCA_027123675.1 Molva macrophthalma
CAAGCACCTTTGAGAAAACGAGTAGGATGTCTGAATGTAGGGACACTGTAGAATAAGTGTCACATTAACATTGACGTCTTTCTTGCTTGCTGCTTGTGCAATAGAAGATTTAGTGAGGAAATGTCATTGTGTTCTAAAGGGCTTGTTTGCATTCATGAATAAAAAACATTCTATGAACCTTTCTGTAAGTTGTGTTGAGCAAAGTTCACTCAATAAAAATCATTGCAATTGAAAAAACGTTGTCTCCCGCTATTCAAATGAAAAAGTATTTGATTTGTCGATTCCTTTACTTGATAAAAGACGAGATATGTTGTTATGATGTGGAAATGAACGTGACGTTCGCAGAGGGAAAAAAGTTGAGCTTTTCTCCCCAAAGGCTGAGAAGTGCTGCCATCTGCTGGTGTGTACGAATCACTTCAGATATCAACTGTTCAGAATAAAAGATTCAATGTTGATAATCTTCAACATAAAAGGTACATGATATAAAATATATATAATTTTCCTAAAAACATAATATATGCCAGAATCCAATCATCCTTCATAGTGTACGTCTAACCATGAACCAAGAAAAACCTTTGATCTAATTTCCGTCCCAAGACATATGTCATTTATTTCGATAGCTATTGTCATTCCAGATCATGTTCATTAAATTAATGTTTCTGTAATATATAATATCTATAATATTATACTAAACATAAGCATGTAAATAATAGTTTCACCCTAGTCAGTGAAGCGTCCCTGCCCCCGTCGTCCATCTAGTTCCCAGGATGCACCTGGTGGCCTCGTCGCTTCATGAGTAGCTATATGTAAATTACAAGAGGAAATTATCTTTCAGGCTTACAAGGGAATTGCAGTGGACTATTCTGGCTTTAAATACATGAACTTCTCAATAATGCAGGTGTTTGAAAAAATATATGATCATTTTGGAAAGTGTTTGGATTGTGTTGGTTGTATTGTTTTTTGTTCAAAACAAATCAGCAGTTTGAATGATCAAAATAATGCTTTTTTTTTTTTACATCAACGGACAATGATTTGTCATGACTTCTTTCCATCTCTCCCTTCTTATCTCCCAGACCAGGTCCAGGGGGAGCTGAGCAGGGTGATGGGAGTTGTCTGATCAGGTAGGACAGGAAGAGCCTCCTCGACACTGATGCTGTGCTCCATGAGACTCTTTGACTGGCCGATGTAGTCCCCCCAGTTCAACATTATACCACCGAAGATGTCACCTTCAAGGACTTTTGATTCAGAAGTTATAATATGCTCTATATTAAATCTGGCTAACCGTTTTACTTATTTAGTAAATGCTTTTATCCAGAGCAGTGTACAGTGATTCATTAAGGAGCAGGTAGGGGTTATGCATCTTGGTCAAGGATGCTGACAGGAAGGGGGCAGACATTGGGGATTCATCTCAGACCATTTTGGCTGGAGGTCAAACTCTTTAGTAGCCAATGCACTATCCTGCCCTCAGTTTAAGTTGTTTCATTTGTATACGTCAATATCCAAAACATTACTTATGTAATACACTAGTGTGTCACATAAGAGTGACACACTCTTATGTGTCAACAATAAACACATACCTTAAGGGTATGTGTTAACACACATCAGTCATTTCAATACTGGCATCTGTGCATGCCAGTATGAATGGGAAAGCCCATGTACTTTCAACCCTTTTCACTTCCTGGATAAGAATGGGACATTTGTCAAAATAGATGACATCATGCCTTTCTCTGCAGGTAAGATATGTTCTTGCGGCAAATTGGCATAAGACATCTGCAGGTAAAGAATGTAGTTGTGTTCCTAGATCTTTCTGGTCAAATGTCATGTATTAGGGAGGCTGTAGCCAGGATGGATCCCTTCCTCTTCACCACTCCACCTGGGGTGATGGAAGATGAACTGGATCCAACCCCAGCAGAGGGCTTCGTCTAACCCCAACATCCTATCAGTTGTGTGCCCATCCGCTGCATCTGAGGTTGAGAACCTCAACACTTGTCAACACGTGTCCCATTACTTTGCATTAAATAAAGCATGTATGGTACCCTGTATGGGTACCAGTGCTTATCATCTGTATGGTACCCGGTATGGGTTCCATGGCTCATCATCTGTGTGGTACCCGGTATGGGTTCCACAGCTCACCATCTGTATGGTACCCGGTATGGGTACCACGGCTTATCATCTGTATGGTACCCATTATATACTCACTGAGGATATTTAGCGGTCTCACCCTCATAATGAAATAACTAACTTCATAACTATATTAATAAAGAATGGATGAAGATATTACGAACACATAAGAGGAAATGCATTTATCTTATAATAATGCATACAAAAGTATAAAAATGAGTATACAATGAAGAGTTCATCTTCATAAAGACATAGATCAATTATTATTGGAAAGGTCTACCATGTAAAAATTGCAACAACATAAGCATCAGAGATTTTCCTTTTTTTCCTTTTAGTGTTACTCAATACAGATAAAGTACAACCTTATTTACCTTATTTAAAAACAGACAGGTCGGCTCTCATTTCTCATTATTGTTTGGTTTGTTAATGTTAAAATACTGTTTTTTTACATATTCAATTTAATAACAATCTAATAGATGACTCAAAACATGTTCCCAGTAAGAACAAATAAAATCAGTAGAGTCCGAGACATCCAAGCCCTTTCGTATTTAAAACACTAATGATGCATTATTACGTGTATGTGGAATCGGACATTCAGACTGATGGCCAATTATTAACTTCCATTGAAATACATGAGATTGGGAATGTGAAATACATCCTCTTTGTACTTTCAAGTGATGGGATTATATTCCTTCAAAAGTCTTAATAGCTACAAAAGTTTTTAGACTTAAGGAAAAATAAGGTATAAAGTAACTGTTCTGCCAGCCTAACAAAACCTAAGTATCTTCCACTTTAATAATATTGAGTTGGTCCTCCATTGAAGACTGGGTAGAGTTCATCACCAGCTCTGTGGGGATACTGCAGTCCTGTAGAGACCCTTCTAAACAACTGCTGGGGAATTCAGAAACCTTAGCATCTAGGCCTCTGAATGGCTGAGCATTCGCCTGGACATATGTTTGAACCAAGGACTGTGTGTAGCAAGGCATTGCCGTTTGACTGTGTGGCTGTGTGTACGCGGTGGTGTAGGGTTGTGCTTGAGTGTAGGAGTGTGATAAAGGCTCGGCATTGCTACAAGGGGAAAACCCATTGATGCTTGTGCTCCTTAGTTCTGGCAATTTAAAGGCCTCTACAATCTCCAAACCATCAATGGAGCTGTAGGTGGACTGCTCCTGGCTGCACGGCGTGTATGTACCCTGGCTGTAGGTGAAAGTGTCTTCACTGAATGAAGCGGCTGCAGAGGCTGTGGGTATCGAGGGTGGCGTGGGGGTTTTGTCAGGCTGCGATGGAACACTGCTACACGGGCCAAGCCTTGAAGCAAGGCCCTGTAGGGCGCCGAGGATCTGCTTCTGGACTCGGGTCTGCTGGATCTGCTCCCTCTCCAACCGGCTCTGCTGCTCCACCAACATCTTCACCGCCAGGCCAAGGCCGCGCACCTCTGTGGCCAGGAGCTGGACCTGGTCCTGCAGGCCTCCACCTGCACCACCACCCACACCCAGACTTCTCGTTGTGGCCTCCTTCTGCTGGGGGCTGATACTCCCTGAATGACTGATACTCCCATCTCGTCGGGCGATACCCGGACCTCCGGGGGCCTGAAGACGGATGAGGGGTGTCCTGGAAGCCGAGGACGTAAGAGGGGCCAGAGCCCGGTCAGGGGGTCGAACACCAACCCTTGGCGGTGGTTGAGGGGGACGAACTGACAGGGCCGGTCGTTGTGTGACAACACTCCTTGGGTCGTTGGCTCCTCCGGGCTGCCCCGTCATAAAAGTCTGCCCATCACAGAAAAACGTTATGGCAGGTTAACAGCAATGCATTCAAGGCCCTACTCAGGTATCACAATAAAACCGTAAGCGCCTTTCACAACCAAAGAATGTTGTGAAGCCACACAGGCCTCTCCTCAAAGAAGCTTCACAAGCAGAACGTGACTCAAGTATTGGCTTTATCCACATGGAAGAATGTTCCTTTTCTGAGCTAAACTTTATGGATCAGCCACAATCATCATAACAAAAGGAAACCTCCCACACCCTGCAATAAGGGTCCTCTCTCGGACTCACACTCTCACCAAGGGTTTTATAAAAATGGCAGCAAGGCATAGCTAGAGGCATAGCTGTAGACGGCCAGGCTTCATGGGATTGTTAGACAAAGGTCCGCTGCAGATACGAACACAGTGAAACACACACACTGCAACACATACTGTCTGAAATTGTTTGGGATCAGGCAGCAGTGGAGTAGTAGAAGTGAGATGTTTTAACCATTTATCGATCACCAATTAGCTTTCGCACACTCAGGCAGCTTGCGTTTACAGTTTATTTCGGTGGGCGGGGAACTACATAGGGTTCAAGTGTAATGAATAAAGAATTGGGCTGGTTAGGGCGATAAATACACCAAAGATGAATGTTTGTGGTTAACTTCTGACTCCTTATCACTATTATAAGGACTATGACATAACAAAATGTGTCATGCATGTATAAAAAAGCAAATCAAATTCTTTACAAGTACCCTGGAACCCTGCTTACTGATGCATTGCCCCAGTTTGAATTCACTGGCGTAACACAGGTATACATTTAAAATACTTACATTATCATTGGTCAAGTTATACTTTTCATGATCTCTGGCCATCACACGTCTCAAATCCTCCCCGGCGATGCTGGGCTGGTACCTACGCAACGGTGGTCCCATCGGTTGGAATGACTGCTTTCGAGAACGACATGCAATTAACAATTATAATACAACACACAAACACACACCCATCAATTAGTTACTGCTTTACAACTCGAAAGAAAAAAATAAATAATTTGCAGCAGTCACCTTTGCCCTGTGTGACAGGGCTTTGTCCAGGAGTCTTTTACGGGCTGCCAGGATAGGATTAGTTGCTGCTGGGGAAGGTGAGACTCTTTTTCGCAGTGAGGCCAGTGATGTTGCCACTGTCGTGGATTGAGCTCCCATTGCCGCCCGTGCCATAGGGGACTGGAGTGGCCTCTGCTGGCTGTTCTGGGCTAGGGAGGTGACGCTAACAATCTGGATATCAGCCTCTTCCTTGTTCCCATCACCTGGCTGTTTGGGCCTGCCCCCTCCACAGGCATCACTCGACCCAGATGAATTTGGCCTCGCCTCTGAACCTGCTGTGGCTTTCTTGGCAAATTCTAATGCTACAATGCAGTTAGCCTGATGAGATGCTTCCCGTAGTAGGTTCTGCAGCTGAGCATTATTCCAAGGTTTGGGCCGGCCTGCGGTCCTGGCCGGTCCTTGCGGTGTAGCCAAGCTGCTTCCGGCCTCCCCTGCTCTTGCTCTTCCAGCTGGCCTGCCTTGGACCTCCCTCAGGTACAAGTAGATGGCCTGGGCAGACACCTTAATGTCCTCCAGCTCCAGCACAGCTTTTATTTTACGGAAACTCAAGCCCGCCTTCCGCAACTCCACCACTTTCAGCTTGGCAGCATCATCCAGCCTGCCCATAGTCTCTCTCTGGAGGCTATGTGAAGCTACCTTAGGATGGAAAGGAAAAATATTCAGGGTCAAACATCCAGAGTCATTCATCTACTTTATTTTCATAAAGCCACGCAAAGATAACCATTTTTTGTTTTAGCTATAGTAAAAAGCATTTGCTTTTTACCTGTACTTTGTGGGTGTAGGCTTTTTTTTTTTTTGCTAATCTGCCAATCTCATTATTGGAAATGCTCCTGGATGGGCTGCACATACTTAATGGATGCAGCTAGCTACTTGCCCAAGAAGCTGGTTAGATGCAGTGTTTCCCCTAGGATTGAGTTGTAGCAGCGGTGCTCCCCCCAAAAATATTTTTTTCACGAAAAAAAAAACGCGCGCGTTGAGCGCGCAAACACAGGCGCATCGCACGCGAACACGCGCGACATTTCAATGCTAAAATGTACGTGTGTTTACGGGAATCCAGGTATCTAAATGTAGTGTATATTTTTCTGAGGTAAAATGTTCTGAGGTAAATGCTCGGTGGTCCTCGCGCATGCGCGAGCAGTAGTTGTTCCAAGCGCATTTCTCCGATGAAAACGATACATTTCAGATAATTACACCGCAGTACTCATAAGAACCAGACGAACATTTTGATGTACAATATAAAACCTTAAAAGTGAAGGCGTTAAAAGTTGCAGGACTGTTTTCCGATCAGTGAAGTTTCTCTCTTTTTTTTTTTTATAATCCTGAATCCATGATCGCTTTTATTGTTGACATCTGCCCGATGCTAAATAGTTGTGTTGACTGCCAGGTAAGCACAACATTTCTCGTTTACGTCTCTACTCACAAGTGTGTGAATTGACCACAGTGATTTTAGTTTACAGTGATTAACACTGCCAGTGATGGCAGACGTTTTTATCCAACGCGACTGTTGCGCAATAAGCGCAAAGGGGTACGAATCGCCCGTTATACGTTCGTTTCTAAAGAGATAAGACGAAGCTCCCTCCTCTCCCCTCCCCTCCTCTCCTCGGGAATTTTAGCAGCGGAGCTCAAATTTCAGAATGCATATAGGGGAAACACTGAGATGACTCTGAACCTGAAATTTGATTTATTTACAGCAGTCTGTAGTTTAAGATCTGGAACACCAGATGGTTTCAGTAGGTTTTCAATAATCAAATCAGTTGCAAATCAAGCTACGGTGTCAGCGAGATCATTTGCATGTTACAATGCTCGTGAAGACGTGAAGGCTCTGGTACAGTGTAGACTAGGATACACAAAAGCATTTCGATGTAGTGGGTGTTTCTTTGGTTATCGGTGGCGAATAGTAACGTTAATACATTACGGTTACATAGTGATCCCATTCACAACATTGAGGTAGGATCCCAACTTAATCGTTATTATTGAACCTATTTATTATTCGGAACAGATCTTTGAAGATATGCCCATATGACATGACCGTCCTTAGCCCAACCGATATTTTGCTTTGTTTAACCAGGCTAAATAAAACATGTATAACCACACAAATAACGTTCTATGTCAATGTTGTTGACAATGTCAACATTAGACTGCAAACATGAACGGAGTCTTCTCATTGACTCTGATCGCCACATGTATTTACATGATTAAACATAAATAATGCCGTATTTATTATAGTGTTGGATTGCATAAGGAGCTAACCCTATAGGCAAACAACTCCTGGAGTGTAACGTTCAATACTTGAAATGAGGGTCCAAATGAATACCCAGTTTGTCTTCCTGTGCCACTTTGAATAAGCGCTAGTATTAGGGACACTCATTGCACAATTCCTACCTTTCGAAGACTCGCTCAGAATGTGTGGACGATTTGATCGTGTTATCTACTAAAAACATTTGCGATTAACTGGAACGACATTGAGTTATGATTACCACCCGCTCACAAAAAAGTAAAATAAACAACCGAGCCCCTGTACATTGCGCTGATAATTACACGCAATTTCCTGTTGCGTGATCATTGCGCGACAATGTTTGGTTTCTATGGTGGGTAGGCTGGTATTTAGCTCAAAAGATAAAAAATAATGATGCTAAATCAACCCTTTGAACTACATTGCACAACTGGTCTCCAAATAGGTATTTATAGCGGGTGAAATATAGGTATCTTATATCTCCCTAATTAAAGATAAATGTAACTTAAAGAATAAGTAGTGCAGGAAAGGACAATACACGAAGGCTTTTAGGACGTATCGTCATTCCAAAATAAGCCACATTGGTGGCTACAATCTTTTTATATTATCACTTTTTATTGTCCTCACATTATTCCTATATACGCCTCACAGAGAAAAAAAACATGCCAAGGAGCCTTGCCCGGTTAGGTTGAGAGAGGAACCTGAAAGTGTCATACCTGTCTACTGCAACGCAATTTCCGGTCTCTTACCTCCAATGAGCTGAGTACACGGCGCGCCCACCCCCCACCCCTCCAATAAATCATATTTGTTGCCTCCCGTTCCAGGCTTTCCGTCGATAGATGAGAACACCACACATGGACCATGCTGGTGCTGCGACAAACATAAATAAAACCGAACTAATGTTAGAATTACAGGAACAGGAGGTAACTTTATCATACTATGGACGACCTGTGGAATGGGTACATATACCACGCTGCAGGGTCAATGTGTATCGTAGGGGACATACAACATTTGTATTATTAATTACTTTCCAACGTCGTATCAGCTTTTTGAAAATACCCAGCCTGCTCACACCGGTGTCCTCATTTAAAATTCTAAGATTATAGTAAGTTTGATCTGCTACAAAACACACTTTTAAATCCTCTTATTGTCTCGCTTTTTAAGTTATATGCATTTGTCCATGGTTTGAGCTCAGAAGAATAAAAAAGGTATCAGAAAACCCACCACGTTCCATTTATGATAGCATCTCAGAGAAACCCTATAATCATATAGTGGCCTTTAGTCTCACGAATTGATTCACTATACAGACTTCAGAGGCAAGCTCAAATATTGGTGAATGTGACGTTTCACTTTATTTCGCTTCCTGAGTAGCTCTTTGGGTGTTGGGCTCCTGCAATTTACCGAATCAGTGATTGAGATTACATTGATTTATACAATTACGATTCTTATGAGGATTAACATTGTTGATACTACTTTTTTGGGATTATTTTTAACCAAGTATTCTTTAAATAAAAGTATTACAAAAAAAGGCAAGTTATAAACAGTAAATGGGATAGCAACTGTACTGAAAATGATTTCACGCCCCTAAAATAACTAGAAGATACCAATTATGAGAAAAATAAAAAAGAAAGCTCTGTTTTTGGCAGTTTGAGGCATTGAGGGGATCACGAAAATGAAATGCCTTTGTCTTACCCTTCCCTAGCACCAGATGGCGCTTAAAACCAACCGTCTACATCTGGCCATGATACTTAATATCATGCTTAAATGGTTGAAATGGTTAATGGTTTATAGTTCGAAATTAAAGCAATTGTATTAAAGCTTAACTAGATTTATTCATTTGAACGAAAGGATTTAGCTAAACGAATCGTTGGGACTCCCTACGTGCTCGCTGAAAGAGAGCCAGAGGCAACGTCTTGGCATCGACAGTAGATGAACTGTAACGACCGATACGAGTCGATAGCATGTTTTCAATGTAAGTTTTTGTTGCGCAATATTTGTTTCGATGTATTGGAGTTTGAGATACACCGAGGAAGCAGTTGAAAAAAAATGCACTATGGCTACGGATGAAAGAAAGAACAGACAACTCCTCGAACAACTTTTGGACAAACCTGGGAATAGAACCTGTGTCGATTGTGGAGCTCCAGGTATACCAATTAGATAGGGTGTTAAAGGCTTCTGTACAACTGTTAAGTCATTGAGTTAAATTAATATTACCAACACGTCCAGACGGTGACATTGTGAATGTAAGCGGGAGAACTGACTATTGAATGGAGCGATTATTGCCTTAAATATAAATAACTTATGGTTACTGATAAAATGGATAATGTTTTGCTTTAAGAAAAACTAAAACATGCAGTAGTTCGGGAGAATTAAAACTCACATATGCCTACTTAAATATCTGGTCCTAAAAGCGTTTGCAATTTCGCTAAGCATGAATCGTTTCAGGGTCGTCGCCAAACTGACTGGGGTGTCCTAATTGGACTTCATTAATACTCTAACGTTACTTAATCAGCTGTTATATACTGACATCAGCTATTATAAACGGACATGGCGCGGTAACTGTACAAAGCACGCCTTGATGAGTAAACATCACATCGATCTGTATGAAATCCAGGAAGGCAGACACAAAGCATACAACATGCTTCTTGTCATTTCCACTAGTATTGCAATTATGTGTTGATTTTTGATGACTATTATAAGTAGCTATAAGCGTTATAGGAGTTCGCTTAGTAGTAGGCTAGTATTGCTACTAGTAAAATATAAACATAAATTAATCATGGCATTGACATGTTATGAAAATGAAAATAATACTGTGATGTGATATCAGTCCTACATAAAATGCCTCTGACATTTGAACTCTCCCTCTTCTTGATCATACACTTTAGTTTGTAGGATGAGATCTGCCTCACTAAACTGGGTCAAGAGTACTTCTAGTAACTACTATGGGATGTAGCCGTTCAATACCTAGAGTACAGTACATCTTGGGCAACATGGTTCCTTTTTTTGTGTGTGACGAAGGAGAGTGGCATAAGGTGAATTCCCAGTGGTGGACAGCTAAGCATATTTACTTACTATGGGTTCGCAAGAGTGATTACTCAATTAATCCTTTGTCTATCATCATAAAATGAATCAATTATAATCCAGATTAATTCACATCTTTAGGAAGACATCACCATTGGTTCTGGAAACTTGTGATAAGCTTTGCATTGAATATAGAATTAAAGACAAAATAATTACCAGATTAATCATTTTATTTTATTTTATGCCAGCTATTGATAAATACCTCTGCCATGATAGCTATTGGTCCATTCCCAAACCTATGGGTTACACTTATGTCTTTTGACATTTTGATAAGCCTGTCCGTGTTGTCTCACAGACCCCACGTGGGCCTCCTACACCCTGGGTGTCTTCATCTGTCAGAGCTGTTCAGGCCTCCACAGAAACATCACGTACATTAGCAAACTCAAGTCAGTCCTTCTGGACCCGTGGAGCGACTCTGAGACGGAGGTAAGAACCACAGACACATTCGTCTCTCTGGATCTCTTTATCCTTCTGCCTTGTCTATGTGTTACCCCGTCTATGTGTTGTCTATGTGTTCCCCTGTGTTTATCAGCTGTTTTTGCCTTCCTTATTAGTCTATAAGGTTTAAGTGGTTTAAATGTGTGTCGCTTGAATGCTGCAACTTTGCTCTGACATGAAGCTAATGTGTGTGTTATTCACATAAAAATCGTTTTTCCCATTCCACTCTGCAGTTCCTGGCCTCCACAGGTAACAACAAGGCCAAGGCCCGCTACGAGCAGAATGTGCCCCCGTTCTACTACCGACCCACGCACACAGACTGCACGTAAGTGAGGAGACCGCCTTCGCTCTACAACGTCCGCCTCGGAGGGAGGGTGTCCGTCCTCCGAGACTGAGGACCAATGAAGCGATGTAGCTACTGTTGAGACGGGCGACACGGGAAGATAACCACAATGTGTTTTCCTGCGATGCATCATGCTCTTTACGTTCGTAACACAACACAAGTTCATGAATGTATTGGTGCAAACGGTTATCAGTGTTTAATGTTCAGAAGAATTGTTTCTCTGTCAATATGGTTGAGCCATCGAGTGTATTCTTCCTTCTCTTGGAAGGCAGCCAAAGTTGATGCAGGATCCCTCTCGAGAGGGGCCTCTGAGCCCACTTCTTGTGGTTTAGTTGCACAGGAATTGACAGTGCAAAGAAAGGGTATCTAGCCAACCGTCCAGTGACCACTAAGCTACCACCCTTTGTAGAAAAAGGGTGTAGCAGTAGAGTGCTAGTTATTATGTCTGAAGTATATCTTTTGGGATATTCTTTAGTGATGATTCGTGAAATGATGTATAATTCAGGGGAGACATTGTTGTGTTTGAAACTGCCACAGTGTCGCTCATGCGAGACATGGCAAAACAAAGATTTTATAAACCTAGGTTACGGTATATTTACGTTGATTTAGGATTTACAGTAATACAACTCTCTCGAATCCTCTCAATATGGCGTATCCTTCCCATGATGCATTCTGATGTACAAACCCTATTGATTGAGCATGAGCATCGAACAGTCTTTAAGTGGATGTATAAGACACATCTCTGTAGATGAGTTCAGGCATTAAGCATAAAGGACACAATGATTAGTGAGGGTCTAATGGGCCCCTGCTCCACAGGCTCTTGCGGGAACAGTGGATCAGAGCCAGGTATGAGAGGAACGAGTTTGTGTGTCTCGAGAGGCAGGAACCATACTCTTCAGGTAACCGCAAACTCACACGCAAACACGCATGCACGTACACACAAGAGATTATTGCATGATTACAGAGTAAAGTGTGAATAACAGTGTGATAACAAATAGAAAAACAACGTTTTTATATTTGTATTTGTATAAAAGTTATTTATACTGATTGCAATCATGAAAACACACAAAGGCAAACCCATCAGAAAAGTAAGAAAGAAAATATATATAACAATACATGTTTTTTTAAAGCAAATGTGAATTTGCTTTAAAAAAATCAATTCAGAATCATAGAAGATACGAATTGTGATTCTCACGTGCATGGATTTTTCCCCCCACCCTATTACTCATCATGGCTCTATCTGTGTTCTTTTTTGTCTCCCGGTCACAATATCTCCTATTCTCTAACTGGCTTGAGCAACAAATACGATCAGTTTATCATTCCCAGCGTTCCAGGGATGCACAGCTGATCTCATCACAGATAGAGAACTCTACTGTTGATCCCTGTACACACGGCCCACTCTGTCTACCTATCCCTGCACTCTGTCTCAGAAAGTTACACGCTCTGTTTTGTTATTGGAAATTTGACCTTTTTCAAATGCTCACCTGTCTTAAAAACAAACAACGCCTGCAACTTACGATTACTTACGAGTCCAAAGTGAGGCCTTCAATTTTCTGGCTTTATCTGACAAGCAAGCAAGAACAACTTTAGTATTAATTTTATAATGATCCAACTATTCAAAATTCCGAAGCATCAAGCAGCATTTGTTTGGTATTTTTACTTGATAAAATAATGATTAATTGATTATTATAAATGGATTCAATTAATGGTCGATCGACAACTTAATTAATCGTCAGAAGCAGCGTGTTCTTCAGAGTGTGTTTCCACGAGTTCACTTATAGTGGAAGTGAAGTCACTCTTGAGTGAGGTCTCTCTTTTTTATTCTGTTCCTTTTTTTACTCATTCCTTCCGCTATCTTATCTTTTGCACCGCGTGAAGTGTGTGCAAAATACTCAATGCAAAGTTTATTCCCCTTTCATTTACATTTTGTGTCACCTTTCAAAGACATTTAATGTATTTTGTGCTCATCAGTGTCCCAGTGCAGCCGTCGTTTTGCATATGCGTGCATATGTGTGTGTATAAGTCATAATCCAGTTCTGTCTAATTCTACTAAGTAGTAGTACTTTTTAATTATGGACACTGCTTACATCAGGCCCCAAAACCAGTTCCAGATGAATTTCTGGTTCTGACAGATTTTAATGGAGATAATGGATTGTATGTATATAGTGTGTTGCTTTCTTCAGTGGCCACTCAAAACTTTGCAATGAATATCTCACACTCACCCATTCATTCACACACTCAATTGGTAGGTTTTTAAAGGTGGTGGTTACAGAAGTGGCATTCAATCTTTCTTTCTCTATTGCAGCTGGTTTCTCTCTCGCTCTCTCTCCCGCTCTCGCTCTCGCTCTCTCTCCCGCTCTCACTCTCGCTCTCTCTCTCTCTCTCTCTCTCTCTCTCTCTCTCTCTCTCTCTCTCTCTCTCTCTCTCTCTCTC
>JAOPJO010000088.1:4406323-4418186 GCA_027123675.1 Molva macrophthalma
CCCCCCCCCCCCCCCCCCCCCCCCCCCCCCCCCCCCCCCCCCCCCCCCCCCCCCCCCCCCCCCCCCCCGCCGGCGGGTTATACTGTATGTAAAAGTCCTTATCCCCCCCCACACACACACACACACAGCTGAAAGGCTAAGCACATATCCTTATTCCATTAAAGGGAAGTCAAAATGGACACATGTTGGAAAATCCATATCTCGCAGGAACCTGTTGACCATCTGAGTTAGTGCACTTTCACCCATCCGCCGTGTTTTCTATCGATAGCGCAATCTTGACGGTCCCAGCGAAAACATGTTGAGCAAACACATTCGTGGGAGTGAGGCATTTGTGGTACAATGAAATGTGTTTGCAGTGCAGGGGAGACAAACGATACATTTGTTTTATCAGGCATATTTGATGTTCAATCAGGCTGACCATGTGACTTTGATAATGTGGCGTGTTTCTCTCTGACCTCCCCCCCCCCCCCCCCCACCCTTGTCTCTCTCTGTTGTTGTGAGCAGCACTAGAACCTCTGTAGTGATGTGATGAGGAGCAGAGTGTGACTGTGTGCATGCCTGTGCTGATCATACGTGGACTGCGACTTTGTGCACACATGTAAACTGGGTGGTGCACGTGCCCATTTCAATTTGTTTTTGATGTTTGCGGTTGCTAATGCTACTGCTAACACCTTTCCCTGCGGCGTTGGGCTCTTCAAATGCTGGTCTGCAGGTCCCCGTTGAGCAGCGTGCTCTGGGTCTCCGTGGGTTCGTTCATGATGCGCGACTTGTCCTGCCGGCTGTCGCTGCGATCGATCTCGTCCAGCCCGCCCACCTTCTTCAGACACAGCACGTTCTGGAAGCTCTTCTTGAAGTTCTCAGAGAGGAAGGCGTAGAGGATGGGGTTGGCGCAGCTGTTGGCGTAGCCCAGCACCACCACGAACGCGAAGGTGCTCCGCAGGACCGGCGTGGTGCTGATGGTGCCCGTCACCGAGGTGACATTGAACACGTAGAACGGCAGCCAGCAGAAGACGAACACCGCCACCACGATGGACACCATGCGCGTGACCTTCCTCTCGGAGCGCTTCCGCTTGGTGGAGCCCACCCGGATGCCCGAGGACTTGAGCTTGACGATGATGAGGAGGTAGCACATGCAGATGACCATCAGGGGCAGGAAGAAGCCCAAGATGAAGGTGTAGAACATGAAGGCGGTGTAGTAGGCCTCCTGGGGCTCAGGCCACACGATGGTGCAGAAGCAGCCGTCGTGCTTGGTGATGAGGCCGCTGTAGATGACGATGGGCAGGTTGACCAGCAGGGACACGCCCCACACCGTCAGGTTGATGGTCTTGGCCATGCGAGGCTTGCGCCACTTGGTGGACCTGATGGGGTGCACCACGGCCAGGTAGCGGTCGATGCTCATGACCATCAGGCAGAAGATGGAGGTGAACTGGTTCAGAGAGTCCACGGTCATCACCACCCGACACAGGACCGGGCCGAAAGGCCAGTGGACCAGGGCCAGCTGGATGGCGATGAAGGGCAGGCCCAGCATGAAGAGGACGTCGGCCACGGCCAGATTGAGGATGTAGATGTTGGTGACCGTCTTCATCTTGGCATAGCGCAGGATGACGTAGATCACCAGGGCGTTGCCGCAGAGACCCACCGTGCACACCAGGAAGTACAGGCAGGTGAGGACCACCGTGCTGGTCCGGTCAAAGCTGGGGTCCGTGTAGTTCCCATGGCTCTCCGAGTCGTTGCTCTGCATGAAGCTCTCGTACATCAGAGGCTCCGTCAGGTTGGGCGACGATGGGAAGATCCAGGGGTCCATGGTACCGGCGTCTCTGTCGCTGTCTTGGGTACCGTTTGGCAGGGACTAAGGCATCCCACCTGCAATCATGGAATATATTGATATATAATATATATTGTTATAATATATTGACGATCTGGCTCTGAAGTCCTTCTAAAAACAGCGGTGATATGGTTCCTAAGGAGTGACAAATGAATGGTCCATATCGATTGAGGCTCGGTTCTATTTCCCTTCCTCTATCCATGGAGATGCCACTGATGCATTAACGTCAGGGTGTCCAATTTATTGACCTCTATGTAATGAATTTGTGCAATACAAATTGACCATGCTCATTGGAGTCATTTCTGTGCAGTCAGTCTTAACGTTAGCCATTTATCCATTTCATTGGATTTGATCAGTCTATATATCTCATATGTTTTAATATTTGGTGGTCTGCAATAATAAAAAAAACATAAGTCATTCGTAACTGACCTCTCAAGTTATAAAATAAGTCAACAGTAGGAGAGTATCTCTTGAAGGCTGAATTCTTTGTGGTTCTGAACAAGCAAACTGGTTTTATTTGGGGTTTATTTGCACTAAATACGTGGCCAGTTTCATGATGCTGCATGGCTACCCAGGGAAATCTCTCCCCTGAATCCCAACCGATGGTAATCACTCACATACATCCCTCCTGTGTGTGAGTGCTCCAAGGAGGGGCTCGGAAAATAATTAATATAAACAACAACCCACCAGACCCAACCCCTCACGTGTTTATTAGGGGGTGTGCAGGGATGTAAATTAAGCATGTCTAAGTAATTGAATGAGGAAAATCACTGTCTTCCCTCCCGGGAACCAGACAGGGGCAGCCTACCAGGCTAATATCAAGAGAGGTTTTATTAAGCCACTTTGTCATTTCCTCAGTGACAGCAAGGTGAGGAGAGCAGCCCTGCCAGAACAGTTGGCGGATTCTACATCTGTGTTGTGAGTGGTCTGAAGGCCTGTCTTGTTCTGAGCCATGCACATTCAATACTAAGTTGAATGGTTTTCAATATAGTGGTAGGCTATTCATTGACTGAGTGTGTGAGACGCTATTGGTCTACATTACGAATGCACCTTGCCATCACTGAAAAACTAGGATTGCTAAAAACAAACACGGTGCAACCTTTGTAACACTCAGAATCAATATTATCTTCTGGGAATCTGTACAATACTGTGTTTTGTAAAAAGTTGATCTCACTAGTCTACAAAAAGTA
Organism: Molva macrophthalma; assembly: GCA_027123675.1. Lineage (NCBI taxonomy): Eukaryota > Metazoa > Chordata > Actinopteri > Gadiformes > Lotidae > Molva > Molva macrophthalma. The sequence continues at coordinate 4,409,339 of JAOPJO010000088.1, forward strand.
CATTAAGAGGTGTAATACAATATGATGAACACTTATTCTGGCCCTTTAGTATTAAGTCGTATATTATATTGCTTTATATGCAACAAGTTCCATTATCTCTCTCCCATAAGATTTAATTTGGCAACACTTGGTTAGTAAATTCAATATGTCCATCAGAACAATATTGTAACAATAACACTTTATCATTGCCTTCCTAAAAGAGTTTAATAAATAATTAAGGCTATATTGGACAAAGATCAGCACAACGGAGGAGCAAATGCGCATAACATTTAAAAAAAAAAAAAGGGATGTTTTCAGGCTGTTCTAGGCGATCACGCAAATCCAGATTTAATGACAGAAGGAAATCCACGCAGGTCAGGTAAGGAATGTAATTATTTGCTACGGTCAATAGTTTTGCAACGCAAATAATCTATGTTGAGATTATGTGCCCATTGTTTGACTAATTAAGATAATATCGCCCATTCTTCATGAGTCGACGTCAGGCAGTATCTAACTGAGATATCAGGAAAAGTGAGTAACGTTACGCTAAATACTACGGTGACTGGGTTAAGTTATTATGGATTTTATTAAGTAAAAGTTGCATGGCAACACATGTCTGAATCTGCATGACAATTAATCCAGGAAATTATCTAGAAGATGTAGACTAGGTTTAAAAAGACGTCCTACTGTGAAGACACCAGTTGCTGCTTACCTCGTATACGACGAAGTGTTAATTCAGTAAAACGGTTCTGCTACGAAGAAGAAACATGAATCTTGATGAGAAACGCATCGTCGCCAAAAAGCATCCTTATCCACAAGTTGAACTTCAGTGCAGTTTTACTTTTAGCGCCAAAACCTTAGACTGTGTTACATAAATTGACATCAATGAGACAACCAAAGACCATGCCGACCATACGAGTTCAAATGCAAAGAGGGGGTCGCGTGCGTCTCGTGGCTGCAATACTGTGACGCCTGCAATAAAAAGCCCAGTGGAATGAAAGGTGAGCGCGCAACATGGAAGCTTTGAGGGAGGCTGGGTCTCAACAGGTTTCGATCATAGTAGGCTAAATACACCAAGTGTAAACGCTGTTTTGTCGACCATCTGCTAATTCAAACAAGGACAATATAAAATCAAGAAATGTCGTAAAGTAATACAAAAAAAGTGTTCTTTATTTAGAAAAAACAGTTGACCAGACATATAAACCCCCCAAATATGATGATGTTGGTCCTTCAGAATATCATTAATTCCTATAGCTTGAGTATCTATCAAATAGTGGCTACCGGGTGGTTATTTTTAAACGTTGGAAGAACTTCCACCAGCTATTTATAGTCAATATAGCCCTGAAATGAATGGCATATTCCCACAAACACTAATACAATTAGGCCGTTATTGATGTAAAATGTTTATTTAGTTGACTTTATTCAATATCGTCCCATATATTTATTTCCAGCTGTCCATGTTCTTTAATAAGTCATCAAACATATTTGGATAGAAAATGTGTGAAGCCCCACAAATCTTTTCAGCGCTTCCTGGAAACGTTTAGTTCAACAGGGGTTGTAAACATTGTAATAAGTGTTTGAACAAGGAACACAAAGATCCCACTTCCATGGGCAAGCGTGTAAAAACAACTTACAACCCACCATATTGTCAAGGCGTCCTTGGCCCCCATGGCGCGGGCACTCAGCCTAAATGCTTTGCAGAACCCCAGGTGGAGGTGCAACGCGGCCAGGCAGACTGTGGGCAGGCGCGGGCCCTTCCTCCTGGGGTTGGAGGTGGTGCTGCCAGGGATAACAGATGGTGGTGCAGGCGGTGGCACCGTGCCACAGGTCAGCACGCGCCTCCGTGTTATTAGCCCAGGCTAATGAGACAGCTTGTTCGTTCTAGGGCTCCGCTGGCGTGTTAGCTGAAGATGTTGTGTTGGAAGAAGCTACTGAATGAGGTTAAAGCAACGGTGACCATACTGTTTTTCATTTATATGTAATTCAGCAGACCTTTTTATCCAGAGCGTTGGGGTAAAATCTGATACATCAACCAGCAGTTAGTGGTAAGGCGTCTCGCTCCAGCAGCACAACAGGCAGACCGCGGCCACTGTGGATCAAACCCGGGCGGCCAGGAGTTCGAAAGACACAGTTGTTTGAATGCAAACACAAATGAGAACACAGATTTGGATCGGGCGACGGCATCCATTTAGATGGAAATGTCGTATAAACATTAAATATCTACTGCTTTAATTAAATGCTACTCCGTAAATGTTAAACGTATGGGGTGAAACCTTTTTTTGTTTCGAAAAAAGCGTTTTTTCAGATAACTTTTATCTTTCAAATGCACTTATAGCCTACTGCTATAACGAGACCAAAATTGCAATGTGTAATGTGCTTAACATGTAATTGTAATGTGTGATGTAATAAGGCTCCAAGTTTTTAAATGTGAGTGGGCAGAATTTCATTCTGCCCACTTAGAGTCTGACTCTCATATTATGAGTGATCAGCACAATCACTGTTCTAATATAATTGCATATTATTTTAACCAGGTAATCTATTGCAAATGGAAAGAAAATTAAATTCTGCAACAGTTATGGTTGCATGAATAATTTAGCCATATCCTACCGGTTTCCTTCCACACCTAACTTGTGACAATTTTAAACGCAGGATGGTTGTTGACGTTCCGTCCCCCTTTTGACATATGGCGATATATATTGAACTGGATAGCTAAATAGTAAGTGTACTCTACTAATGGAACATATAAGGCCTGCAGCTAAATAGATAAGTGAAGTAAAGCTCTCTTCGCTATTTACTATTTAGCAGAAGGGTTTATTCAAAGCAACTTATGGTGAATTCAGATACATCTACAGCTAATAGATCTTTAATGAGCATAGCGGTTAGGCATTTTGCTCAAGGATGCCTACTGGTAGAACCTTTTCGCCAGAGGTCAAAAATCTTTCACACTATATCCTGTCTCCCTGTCAAAAAATGTTTTGGTCTGTGAATGCGATAACTTGGATAAAGGAATGTATTTTATCTGGGTTTTGTGAAACCTTCATGACATTGTATTAATTTCCATAGATCTTCCACCTGACTTCTGGCCTTGAGTGATCACGGTGTCTAGAAAATAGATGCAAATATGCATGGTCAGTAATGTAGTCAACAACAAAGAGTAGGCTCATATGTCTTTGTGTGGGTAGCAGGCAGCCTCTAATTGAGTTGCTGCTAATAAATATAATAATGAAGAACTCAGTGACGCCAACTCCATAACAACACACGGGGCATCCATTAACAGGTTATTATTGACATTCAAGTCGCTGATAACTAAATGTTTAATGGCCTTACAACAAATCATGCACCCGATAACATTCTTTTAAGCTACGGGATTACTAAATCAATACTGATGACACCGTTGTTAATTAGAATCATATTTCTCCATTCAATTCTCAGGATTTGGATTTTGGATACAAAAACAACAACATGGAACCTGTGGTTTGGGTGTGATCAATATTCTGTTGTGAAACAAGCCTGGAGATAGAAACATGCAATAAAGCCTCCAGGCCAGGGGGCGATCAGGAGGGGCTCTCTAAGTTGATGAGGCCGTCCTACATAGAGACAGCTGGGAGCTCCAGGCCCATGCCCCTTCATCTGGTTTCTAATTACGGAGCTATGATCAAGCACCTCTTTCTACTGCCGGCTCCGGCATTGAGAGCATTGATTATTCCTGGCTCTGATGAACTGGCAAACAATTAATCAATAAGTTCCCTTTAGCACACATTTGATATATGCTGCTGCTGCCGCTGCCACCTATTTCCCTTTTTGCATTTTATTATGGCAATCATGTAATGACTTGTGTGTAGCACTAATCCACTCGGTCGGAAGCCCTGAAATGCGTGAACTGCTGAGTTCTGCTGATGGTTCGCAAAAGTAATCGTCTTATTCTAGTGGAGACAAGCGGCCAAATGCTGCGTGTATATCTGAAATGATACTATATATGAAGTCCCTTCCCGAGAAGGGTAGAAGGCAACGCAACACAGCGGATCGGCTCATTTTGCATCTGCAACGCACTGGCTGACTGTGGCGTGTGCAATGGCGTGTTGTGATGTGCGTCTGAACGGGCCAGGGGTCTTAATATGTCTCTTGAGTAGTTCCATGTGTGAGTGCATTACATTTGTCAACGACAATGTTGTGTTCTAATTTTCACCTTTCCCATTTAGAAGCGTCATTATTTCACTGCTGTCTGAATTATTCTGCACCGTGTTATTATGTTTGAGAGAGGTCAATACATTAAATCAAACACATTATTTCTATCAAGAGCGAAAGCTATACATTTTACATTTAGTGCCCTCCAATCTAGGCTCTACCAGTGTAGCGTCTGCCCTGTTGATTGACACATTTGAAACGAGAGTGTGAAGTGAACATTGAGACCCTAGATGTGATGTGTGGTGCAAGGGGACCTTGCCTCATGTCATTGCACAAAGGGAACTCACCGCAGGTGAATCAAACCAGCATCCGTCCAACGAGTGTGACATATTGAGGACGTGTCCCTTGTGAAATAGAATAAAGCCATGAATGAGATACAGCTGCACTTCGTCCCATGCAGCGCTGGTGAGAGATGGGATAACCATTGGGGGGTCCAACAGTCAGAGTTTGCCAATCAATATAATAATCATAATAATGTGCAATGCCAGGAACATACCTTACCCATGACATTCTGAAAAGCAGCTTACTCGATGGTAATTAATTAAGCATTAATGTAGATTACTTTGCAAGTTGATTAAAACAGGATTATGTCTTAAAATTAGCTTGTGCGGGAAGGATGTGATTGCGAAAGCAAAGTGCTGCAGTGCCTCAAGTTGCTTGGCTGCAGGTAAAAACATTCACAGCAGGTCGACAGAGTTTGTGGTGGAAAGTTTGTGGTTTTGTTTTATGACCCACAAGGGATATGAGCTTTCCGTTTCTGTTTGATATGCAGACAGAACTTAATCAAGTTCAGTGGCTAGATCGTTGACTACAGTTTTGTCCTTGACATATTTGTTTAGCTTTCGGCTGGAACCACTGCACTGGCTTCCTGTTTGCCGGAGAATTACGTTCTAAATATGGCTGATTGTATGATAAGCACTTAAGAGTTTTGGACCAAAATACATCTCTGGTCTGCTTCTCAGATATGAGCCCAATAGAGCTCCCAGGTCATCAGGGACCGGCCTGCTCGCTGTTCCCAGGGTTTACTTGATGAAACCCTGGAGCATGTTGAAGCAGTGTTCACGTATCCAGAACACACTTCCACACCGTCTGAGGCCTGCCTCAACACTCCATACCTTTAAATCAGGTCTCAACACGTTCTGTTTGCCACAGCTTTTTATTTAAATATACGTTTTTACTGGCACATTTAAGTGCTTCGCTCGAAGATTTTCTTGTAAATAAATGTCAGTTAAGACACTATCCATTGGCGAATGAGGTCACACAATGGGGATTGAGCCTATGGCCCACTGATTATACTGATTATTGCTTATGCAGTATTATAAATGTTACGAACTGGTAACTTGGCAACTTTCCTGCCTTGCATTCAAATCACAGACTCGCTCTTTAACTCACTTGTGCGTGTTGCACTGTACTGTTGTTTTTCGCTGTAAGTGGTGCCAAAGAAAACTAAACTCAGATCTTTGAGAATTCCACTTTAACGTTCTTATACTTTTATTTTACATTTCTGTTTTAAATTATTGTCTTTTATGATGTATTCCTTTAAAGGTGCTGTGGGTACGATTCAAGAGATATTATTTTTTGTGTAATATGTTAAAAATGGCATAGCCATCTGTCAGGCAATAGTGAGCAAAATGTGCTGTGAGAACGTCTGTTTCAAATGGGCCTGCCTCTGTATGACACCTTTTCGATTTTAGCTCCCGGATTATTTCTGACCAGTCGTGGCATCTCTTCGGGGCTTGCTTCGGGTTAGTCAGGTTAATCCATCTTGTCTGTCATCACAGGTGCGTGAAATGCAACACTTCTCAATGCTGGAGAAAATTAGGGAGGGAGTTTTAAAATCTTGCTCTCTACTGCTCTTTTTCTCTCTTACCCACAGCACCTTTAAATAAAAAATATGATTCATGCCAAGGCAAAGCACTCCGAATGGCGTTTGAAGGGTGCTCTATAAAGGACCTTGCCTTACCTTAAGGCTTCTCCACTCCAGTGGTCCATTTAGTTGCATACATAACATACATTAGTGATGTGGTCATTCATTTTGTTCTGTGTTTATTGCAAAAAGAAGTAAACAAGGATTCTATTCAATTGTGTGAGCATTCAGCATCGAAATTTCTCGCATCTACACACACACACACAGATACTCTTACACACAGACAGACAGACAGACACATGCACACACACACACACACACTGACAGTCACACACACACAGTCAGAGAGCCAAACAGCCAACCGTTTCACTCTCTATCACCCAGCTCGTTGGTGCATAATTGTTGACAGCTGGTCTCTCGACCAGGAGGGGCTGCAACCACTCTCGCAGGACTGTACCTTGTCACAAGTCATTTATAAGCTCTCTCACACAACACATCTGCAGTAGACTGTGTGCTTATTAGGGGGAACAGGGTCAGTGGTCGGATGGTTTCAGGTCTGGTAACTGGCTTTGACAATCCCCTCAAGAAAACCATGCTTGATTTACATTCCCAACTCGTTTCGACCCTGGAGCAATGCATTGGCGCACACAGGCTAGAATCTTATTTTAAATCTTAAAATTTGAATCAAATCTTGAATCTACTTCCTCTTTTTCTTATTAATAACAACATCAAGACATCAACTATATTATTTTTCAGTTGGCTACATATCTACAGTAATATCATAAATATATAATTATATAAATATGAATCATAGGAAAGATTATTAGGGTATATAAGAAGCATGTTTGATGGCAATCCCAATAGACATTGCATCATAAAAAGTGTAATTTATCTTCAAATATTTATCCTACTGCCCTACCCTCAAGCTATTTGGCAGTCTAAATATTATGGTCGGTTGCGTGTTAATAACTTACTTACAATAACAAATTGTAAAGGACAAACAGCGCCTCAATGCTTGGTTGTAACGACACTTCAGAGGGCCGAGAACACTGCGAAACACCTCCCATTCCCTGCTTCTATTTTAAGTGGGCTTTTCATTTCATTGCCTTTTATTTTTGTCCTTTCTTTTGGTTCTTTGTCCTTTTTTGGGCTGTACAATGTGTGTGTGTGCGTATGAACGTTTGTATGTCTGTATGTATAATGTATGTATGTATGTATGTGGTAGCTTTTCACACAAAAATGTGCATTAAGCAGTGCTGTTTATATTCATATTTGGCTTGGATAAACCACCTTATTGTTTATATTATAATAACAATGTGTGCCACAACACAATAGCCCATAGATAAGGCCAGCGCTACAAGACTAGGAATCCTATTGCAATATTCTGTACTTCAACATTGATTTGTAAGCCAGACTGTGAACAGAAAAGTTAATAAGGCTTAACAGCATACCAAGGATTGACACAAAAGGCAGGCGCATTTAGCAGCATGCTCTTCTCACTGTCTCCAATGTGTTTTTAGTCGAGACCGTGCTCTCACCTCATCTCATAAGCACACCACATAAAAATATTAATATTTATTTTTAAATGGAACATACCTCCCCCCCCCACACACACACACACACACATGCAAATACCACACACACACACACACACACACACACACACACACACAGACTTCTTTCTGGATTGGATTGTCTTTTCTGCAGACAATACAGACGGACGGATGGACTCACACACAAGCACACCGTGGATGTGGAGCGTTCCATTGATTACGACCCATTGTTTCCACTACTACCCATGGATTTGCTCCTGTTGCTTATTATGTGCCTCTTTCGAAATAAATAGACAAATCAAAACTAAAATCGGTGTCCGTAGAACGTTGTTATTGGGTGTTGATCATAGCTCCCTACGATGAGACTGTCCACTTAATCACTGTGGCGTAAAAGCGTTCGATTTTGTGGCTTCATTAAATCCTCCTGAAGCTCTCTGAGGAGCTTTGCTAGAGAGGCTTCAATCTAACAGAAATATCACACGGAGCGTGTGAAACATCCATTCGCCAACCTGGTGTTCAGATAACGTCCCAAACCGAGACACTATGGCAACAAATTGGTGAGTTGTCATGTCTCCTTTTGGATTAATTCTGATGGGTGTATATATATATATATATATATATATACATTTTGTTGTGGTGTAGCTAATGTTTATATTTAATTTTCCTTAACACTGCACTCTTTGTAGTCAAAGTTTCAGTCTTCACTCTGTCTAACAAATGTCACTGAGATGATGGGAAGAAGGATGTTAATGAAACGCTGACCAGAGGGGGGGATATAACCTACTAAATCTGTCTTCTAGGCAGGTGAGGTCAATTTCACCAATTTCGTGGTCAAATTCGTAAGGTCAAAAGAGAAAGCTATGATGAAACGTTCTTAAAAAAGTCAATTTCTTCCTCCCCCCTTTACATTTCCTCGTCACTATGATGACAAACAAGCATTTGTCATCACAAAACAATGAAGTAATGCACTGATAGATCTTCTCATTCATACACCCAAATGTGAATTTCATATTGGGCCACCTCTTTACAAAACATGTCATCGCAATACATAAAAAAACATATTCCTCAACACCGCTTTCACACATTCGAAGAACAAGAGGAAGACATGCACAAGCTTGGTTTGCACCAAGATATTTGGTCTGGTGCACCATCTGCAGTCAGTGTCTCTCCGTCTGCCTGTCTGTCTGTCTCTGTCTGTCTCTGTCTGTCTCTGTCTGTCTCTCTCTCTCTCTCTCTCTCTCTCTCTCTCTCTCTCTCTCTCTCT
>JAOPJO010000088.1:4530431-4550924 GCA_027123675.1 Molva macrophthalma
ACACACACACACACACACACACACACACACACACACACACACACACACACACACACACACACACACACACACGGTATACCAGTTAAGCTATAAAGTGAAAGAAACCAGGCTGGGGCGAAAAGGAAATAAGAGTATGAGAAGCAGGTAGAAAGCATAAGTTGATGTCATCATCACCAACAGTACCATCTAAAGTGTGAGGCCCAGATTCGTATAAATTCCTCCTGACATTTCAAGACAACACACAAACTAACAAGGCACTTGCCATGCAATGTTGCCTTACCACAGCCACAGTAGCGTACAGTGCTGTCTTGCCTTTGAGCAATGCACCACAACTCTCCAAGGAAGGTAAGTGCCTTGCTCTTTGACCCCATAAGGTGGTCCCCTCCTCCCTTCTGCACACAGACTTAATCACATGACCTCCTGCGGCAGCCTCTGATATAACTCCACCGCCAAAACTGCCCCTGGAAGCCATTACGCTACCTCTTTAGATGGTGCCAGATAGGACAATAACTCAATGTTGTATTCAGGATTCAATACAATGGGTGAAGCTTAATCAGCTGTTTTGGATTTTTTTGTATACACTGCTTAGTGAGGATTTGACGCCATATGTGTAATTTTTAAAGGAGTCCAAGCCAAACAAAAACATTTAAGATTGGTTTTCATTAGATGACGCCCTCTGGAGGTTAACCACGTGCTATTGCATGTCATTGGCTGATCACGCTGTTACGCGAGCCCCTGTTAATTAAGCGTTGATGCGACACACCTGTCAAACTGTATTGAGGAGGCGGTTACAGGGGAGCCGGCAGCTCTGCCAAAGACTGAAAAAAAAAACTTGCAAGCATTTGCAAACGTGGTGTCAGGGGGTTTGGTTCTCCTAATAACAATAATACTATAAAGAACATTATTTTGCTAAATAAATTGTGCTCACAGAGAAGGTGGTATACACATACAGATAATATAACATTTTTTTAAGTAATCCACTTTTGTACCTGGTAATGTCATCATGGAGACTCAACGCAGCCATTAATTGCCACACTTGCAAACACATGCAGCAAGCGAAATAGGGGGGGGGGGGAATAACCACAGGGAATAAAGCTCGGAGCAGTCGCCCCATATTTAATAGAAAGTCAAAGATCGCCATCTAGTGGTATGTCTTAAGATTGCACTGAGAGAGTGACGTCAGTACATTACTTTCCCAAGCAAGTGCACTAAACATGAATACATTCTGCATAATGTGCTCAAGTAATACATAATGTAAAAGCTGAAATCAATGAGGCGAACTTTTCATCAAGAGGTTGCTGACATTTGTGAGATGTGTATATTTGTTGTAACTCACGTTCTATACACCAAAAAAAAAACGCATGCCATTTTATTTCTAGAGTGAAATCTTTAATTAATTTAAAGTTCCATCTCTGAAAGGAGCTTTGACACGCTTTCTCCTTAAAAGAGTTGAGGGGGGGTCACAATGTTAGCCCACTCATCTTAACCCGGAAGGACTTTGATTTATGTAATAACTCTTCTTAAAACATAATCTGAGTCCCTAATTGGTTTATGACTTAACTGCACAATACTGGCAACTGGCTGCCGGCTGGTGTTACCGGAAATATACCAGTAATTAAAATTGAGCCATGAGTGACTGCCATGTTAAAAAAAAAGGCAGTGCATAATAGTGGACAAACAAAAATAGCAACAGCACAACCATTGAATTGTTGGCTACGTGAAAACGGCTGCATTGAATAATCAGTAAGCAGCCTGGGCAGCTCTTCTACCACTGTACTATTGTATATAAGAACTGTGTATTTGAGCAACAGGAAAGGCATTAGGCTGGCTTGACTGGCCCTGACCACCCTGGCATTACCTTATATGGCGTTGGTTTGGCAGTGGCAGGGACTGACTAGCCTGGCTAGAGCCAGCCTTGCACATCAATTATTAGAGACTGGTAGAACCAATCTAGGGACTGACATTGCATACAACCCATTGTTGTGATAATCAGTTAAACTAATCCTACCTTTGAACCTATACCGTTTTTATTCAGTAGTCCTTATTAGGTATTCACAGAGTATCTGTGGATACCTATTGTTGTTGTAAGGATTCCTCTTATTATTGATCCGGATTGGTAACGCCTATAGCTCAGCCCCTGATTGGGCAACATTTTTCAAATTTGTCAATAACATTTGTATTCCGTGTAAGCAGGAGTCCAAAACATTTGGTTCCATTTCACCCATAGGGGGCGCTTTAACTTGCGTACAAAGTCAAACATCAGTGCCGACGCACCAATGGAGGAACACTTCTGAAACGTATATACATGCTAAATGCCTTTACCTCTTATAAGGAGTGGACCAGTGTAGCTCAACTGGTAGTGCGTAGCATTAACAGTGCCAAGGTCAGTGGTTTGGTTCCCACTGTCTTCAGAACACTTAATAGCATCCGCCATATATCTGTTCTGTTAATCAAAAAGTAGGCTTAAAGACAAATACATGTAAAAATGCTTTTAGTGTAAATGGTATAGATTGCTTTTTTGGTTTACTTTTTTTAAATTTGTTTATTTGATTCCTCTTTTGGAGGAATCAAATACTTTTTTTTTACTTTTTCGATTATAGTCTTTGATTAGATAAAAAAGCACTCTGATTATGTGTGTTTTCCATGTATTTGCTGAGTGATCCCATCTAGCTCATCTGGTAGCGCATAGCATTAACACTGCCATGGGGAATGGTTCAATTCTCAGTCTTTTGATGAAAGAAAATTATGCCAAAATTAGTATCAAATAACGTAATCCCAAAAAGAAATCTATGCCTTTTGCACTAACAGCATTTTCACAAGTATTTGTTTTTAAACCAACTTTTTTATTAACATAACAGATGAGTTTCGGTGGATGCTATAGTGTTATGAAGAGAGTGGGAACCGATACACTGAACTTGGCAGTGTTAATGCGAAGCAATTGAGGTGCCGTGACCACTCAGCAAGAGGGAAAACACATAAGCCAGGTTGTTATTATTTTTACAAAAGACTATAATGATTAAAAAATGTATCAAAAAATGTTATAAAAAAAGAGTAATCCAAAAAACGAATCTGTACCTTTCGAACTAAGAAGCATTTTTACAAGTGTTTAGTTTTAAACCTACTTTCAAATACATGTAACATATATAAAATTGGAACTTGCTTTTTAGTGTCAAAAAGACAGCGGAAACCGAACCACGGACCTTGAGCGTTGTTAATGGGATGCACTACCAGTTGAGCTAGACGGATCACTCGCAAAAATAACGAAGAAACACATTGACAGTGTGTAAAGGGTAGTTCAAAAAAATCATCCAAAAAAAGTAACCTGTACCTTCCCAAATAAAAGTATTTTTGACAAGTGCTTGGTTTTAAACCTACTTTCATGTTAATGTAAAACATGACATTTGGTGGATGTTTTTTAGTGTCCTGAAAACCAAACCACTGACCTTGGCAGTGTTAATGCTGTGTAATACCAGTTGAGCTAGAAGTGACAACTTTATGAACATAGGGAAAACACACACACTATTCCCTTTATTTCTTATTATAATCAAAAAAGATGTAGTAGTTTTACCTCCTTTTTATGTGTTGTCCCATGTAGCTCAACTGCTACTGAATATAAACACTGCAAAAACTGCAGTGTTTCAGTTCACACTGTTTTTATGACACTAAAAAGCATCAATCAAATAGTATATGTAACATTAATACTAAAATAGCTTTAAACCAAACACTTGTAAAAATGTTTTTAAGTGTAAAAGGTATAAATTACATTGTTGGGTACATTTTTTGGATTCCTTTTTGGATTGTATTCTTTGGTTTAAAAAGGTAACACCATGACTAATTGTTAAATGTTTGTAAATGTAAAAGACATCAAATAATTTGTTGGATCTCTCTTTTTGGATTACTTTTTTTAATTATATATATAGAATGATATTCTTTGATAAAAAAAAGAACACCCTGACTATGTGTGTTTTCCTTATATTTGCAGAGTGATCCCGTCTAGCTCAACTGGTAGTGCATGCCATTAACACTGCCACGGTCAGTGGTTTGGTTCCCTCTGTCTTTATGACACTAATATTCTAATAATAATTTATTATACTAATAATATGCTTTTTTGAATACCAACCAGAAATAGTGTACACCAGTAGTTCCCATCCTTGGGGTCAGGACCACACTTGGGGTCCGCTGATATGCATATGGAGTCACAGGAGATGAGGTAAGCTATATATATAGCTACCTATAGCTACATAAGCTATAGGTATTTGATGATCCATTTTAGCAAGCAAATCAATCAGTGTGTATTACACACTGAGTGTGTACCCCCCCCCCCCCCCCCAACCCAACTCTTGTGTTCAGCTGTCATCCCTCTTGCTGGGGGGGCAGAGATCCTTGGCGGACTCGGGCCAGAATGGCAATTTATGTCGACGCTTCACTTTGAGAAACTTTCCTGCGCACGTTTGCGCTTTTGTCCCCCACCCACTACCATCCTTTATAATCCATAACCTTCCACTTCCTCCACTGCCTGCTCTCATTAGGGGACTATATATATGAGATATATATATATATATATATATATATGCGTGTATGTGTGCTTTGGTGTGGCTAAGTGTATTTAGCAGGCCAAAAGTCCTGCTAAACACCGCTCAAGCCTGTACCACACACTCACAGACACTTTGTTTTACAACCTCACAATCTCAGAGGCACGTTCCCTCTTGCCCATACACACACAAAGACTATTGCCTATGCAGGATACAAGTACATTTTAGCAAAGCCCAGATTATCCTTTGTAAAGAACAATGCAGTATATAGAACCAAGCAGGCCTATAATTAGCTATGGTTTTGTATGCACATACTTAGGCCAACAGTATACAGTATGTCCAGTCATCAACATTGCCCAAATGTGCAGTTCTTCCGCATTAATTTTCAAACCGTAAATCTTGACTAGTCACACACAACACACACAGACACACACACAGTTGCAGAGTCCCTAATTGGTTTATGACATTAATGGCAGCTGGCTGCCAGCAGGTTTCTTACTGGAAATATACATCAGTTATTACAATTGAGCCATTAGTGACTGCCATGTTAAAACGAAGGCAGTGCATAATAGTGGACAAACAAAAATAGCAACAGCACAACCATTGAATTGTTGGCTACGTGAAAACGGCTGCATTGAATAATCAGTTAGCAGCCTGGGCAGCTCTTCTACCACTGTACAACACAACCATTGACTTGTTACCAAAGTGAAAGTGAAAGTGAATTATAGACGGGTGCGAATTGTGTTGTGGTGTCCCTTATATGGTTCCAATATGCTACACATATTATTACGGTAATAAATTGTATAGTAAATCAGAAACCCTGATTGTAAGCTATAATTGACAACAGTTGTGTATGGTGAAAATGTATTTATGTAAATCTGGATTTTGATATTCACATCCAACCAAGCCAGTAACATGACTGCTTGTCACTGGATTATACAATTGTTCTTAAAACCTAGCCCACTGCAGTTGTCATTTGTGACTCAACCCATAGGAGGCGCAAATAAGCGGCTGCACGTCATTTGATATCTCCTTCTCATGACAGTTTTGGTGATAGGCCCATTTGAGGCCATTATTGTAGCACAACTATTTACAAATGTGAGTGTATTGTTGTGTAGGTGTATCTAAATCCGTTGATGGATGAACATGTTATTTGACCTGGCGTGAGAATTATTGTGGTGGCCTGAGAGCGTGATATGAATAATAAGGCGAACGTCACGCCAGATGAGTGATTTATAGCGACGCTGCCTTGCCCCGTTTATTTTGTGGAAAGATGCATCGGTTGGCTGTGTGGCTTGGTTGCGGTCATTTCGAACCAACCTGAAACAGCTATATAATGATCAAGTTTCATTGGCCAGATGCCATGTAACATGCAAGTGTAGAGCGCACGGATCCACTAAACGAACAGAGAATACCACGTGACGTGTGTGCATGTTTCGGTAGTGTGTGCGTAAAGAGAAAAGAGTGCAGAGCGGAACAGTCAGACACAGAAAAAGAGAGCCAGGGTTCTCCCCAAATAATGTAATAGTGGCGCTGTGCAACCATGTAACCTTCCAAATACATTTAGCTGATGGCGCTGCGATGCGTGCCAAGGTTTTTAAGTGGTGAATACAATTTAGTACAAACTCAATGTGAATGTAATGGTGACTTAAAGTGCATCGGGTCTATTAACTGTATACCTTGGGAGCGTGTTATCTGAAGCTTATTCAGCCTTACACGTTCACCACCGGATGGAGCCAACGAGCCGAGATAAGCCAGCTCCTTACTCCAACAGGCCTCCGTTACTGAACGCACTTTCCTGATGGTAGCGTAAACATCTGCTCTGCACTGCAGAATAATAAAACTACAATTGTGTTCTACTGTTGTAGTGTCACACCTCATAATTCAGTCACTGAAATATTTGACATTTTGAATTGATGGTATGCATCAATTGTTGTGGAAGTGTATAGAGATGTACAGATCGTACACATCATTAAAAAAGTTGTTCATACATTTGCTTTACTACCTCTCCAATGACCTATTTGACCCCTAATACTTCCATATAACAGAAAGTGTTATTGACGACGTCTGGATATAAGCATGCAGTGAGTCAATTCTCTCCAGGAGGGCAAGCCCAGCTTCCTATCCAATACATTTCCTTTTTTTCCCCTTTCCTAGGCAGGAAAAAGGTTACATTCAACACTGAAGGTTTGTCAAACATCTCGGAAGGGCCTTTGTCATTGAGGAACATTTTGTTTGACTTTAAGTTTAATATCCATGATCTAGAAGTTAAAAGTTATACTTATCTTGTCATAGTTGACTGGGTTGTTGCTCTTTGACTTGAGGTGGTTGCCCTCAGTGCACAGAGTCAAATACAGAGTCAGATGAGGTGGAACATGAGGATGAGGAGAGATCCACACCATGCAGCCTGAACGGCATCTGTAAAACAAGAAGAGGACAAGTAATCTTCTTCACGGTGATGAAGGTGGGGGCATTATTGCTGTGACCCAACTCTTTAAGTGCAACTGCAATCATGGCGATTATGGGATTGGATAGAGGTGTGTCTTTATTATTTGCAGTATGGCCTTTGCTGTTTAAACTAGACACAAATCTGTAAAATCTAAACCCTAGAACCCTGATAAAGTAGGAAATGTATAACTAATACAAGATGGGACAACTAGTACATAGGGGTCGGTTGTTTTCTGTTCTCTCCTGTGTTGCAATGTCCAAGACCCAGGGACAGATTAGAAATGGCCAGTTACAGTACCTCTGTCGTTACCTGGTTGATAGGATACTATATTCTGCTGGCACAGACCTCCATTGGTGTGTCCAGACGCACATTACAAATAAAAGTGTATATGATCATTCCTGGCATACTTTTAATGAAGCTGCTGCGTTTCTCAAGGTATAGGCTGCCTTTCAGTCACATCTCAGCTCCAAGCACTGGCTGTGCCCTTCTTTTTTCTTATGTTCGACACGTCATAATCAGGAATTCGTGACCACTATATCCGCAGTAATCATTGATCTATATGCCCACCCGCAACCTGCTCGTGAATTACATGTTGGCCAATCTAAAAAAGAAATAGGGTGTATTTATGACGCAAAGATAAAAGCGGCTGGTCTTTTTAATATAATCATTTGTAGCAGACACTTAGCAACAAGATCGAGCAGCTGCTTAAGGCCTTGGTTTACTTCATTGTAATTTACCGCCATCTAGCAGAGTTTCGGGACTACAGCCCAGAGTTGTAATCTACCGCCATCTAGTGTAGACCCGGGACTGCAGCCGAGGAAGTTGAAAAAATAAAGTTGAAACGGCATAAAATACAATTTACGAACATATACGCTATTTGGCCTGCTTTGCCGATACAACAACGGCCTGAGATCGAGCTCATAATCACTCCGAGAAAATGACTGGTTGATATGTTTTCTTTTGATCGACGTTTTGTGGAGATAATCAATAGCATTTTGTGTGTGTAGCATATGATAAACAGCAGCTGGATGTCTTTGAGCATGGTGGTGAACCTTTCCGCTTGGATGGCGCACAAGTCCTCGTACTCGTGAAGACCGACCTGTTAAGAGCTAAGATAGCGGAACTCTACAGGTCAGCCTTTAAGTCCTGGGCGTTCTCCCTCAGAATGCGCTGGAAGGGCAGCTTGCGGATGTAGCCATGATGATCCTCAACTTTGCGACTGTTTACTTTGGTGTTCGTGTACGGAAGTCGCACTGATTCAACTATATTGGCTTCAGTGTGCGCTGTTCCACGACCAATATGCAAAAATTGTACGACGCCTCCTGAAGCCCAGACGACCATTGGCTGAAATATCTTCTCAAGCGCGCCATGAATTCAAACTAGAGCGCGCTCAAGTCAGGAGCCTTCTTATTGGACAACAGTTGGCAGCCTGTTGTCTGCAGACATATAAGTCACGGTGTGTCGCCGGGAAACCTCATTCTGTTCTGAACGAGCTGAGACAAATATTAAATCATGTCAGGAAGAGGCAAGACCGGTGGCAAAGCCAGAGCGAAGGCCAAGACCCGTTCATCCCGTGCCGGGCTCCAGTTCCCCGTCGGCCGTGTGCACAGACTCCTCCGAAAGGGCAACTATGCTCATCGCGTCGGTGCGGGTGCTCCCGTCTATCTTGCGGCTGTGCTCGAGTATCTGACCGCTGAGATCCTGGAGTTGGCTGGAAACGCTGCCCGCGACAACAAGAAGACCCGTATCATCCCCCGCCATCTGCAGCTGGCCGTCCGCAACGACGAGGAGCTCAACAAACTCCTTGGCGGCGTGACCATCGCTCAGGGCGGTGTGTTGCCCAACATTCAGGCCGTCCTTCTGCCCAAGAAGACTGAGAAGCCCGCTAAGAAGTAACTTGGAAATCATTATAAACCCCAAAGGCTCTTTTAAGAGCCACTCACATCTTCATTAAGGGCTAAGTCTTGCTGACCTCAACTAGTACGACTACGCGTTACATTTCAACGACATGTTCTTTAGCCCTAACGCTACCTAATAAACTGCTAGTGTTCAATCAAGAACTGGAATGGAGGGAATCAAACTCTTCAATCTATAATAGGATGTTGAAATGTTAATGAATAATAGTTACTACAATAAACTCTTTTTTTTTATTAGAAATTAATTACTAAAGCCACGAAACGTATATTGGGATGAGCTACAAGAGGTGCTCTTGTACGCCTTTTCTATAGATTTATTTTTCTGAGATGGGAAATAACCTGATTGGTGTCCGAGCATGAGGTAGGCTACACGACACACAAAGAACCAGGAAAATATATAAAATAGATTAATATGGAATAGAGTATGCCTAATTGTACGTCGCAGGACAATTGTTCATCCGCCACAACTGCAGCTTAAATATGTTAAACCTTTTTTAATCATGATTAACAAGTCAGTATTATATGTATACATTCATGATGCACTTTAACTTGTAAACGTCACATCCGAGACCCTGGGCGGGGTCTGTACTGGAACTCCCGCCTTTCGTCTCTCTCAGGTCCTCAGCGAGCCCTTATTAACTCAAAGCGCATCGCTTAAATCATTCTGTTTAACCAAGCTGCGCTAACATGTCGGGCCGCGGTAAAGGGGGAAAAGGACTCGGAAAAGGAGGCGCCAAGCGTCACCGTAAAGTACTCCGTGATAATATCCAGGGAATCACCAAGCCCGCTATCCGCCGTTTGGCTCGTCGCGGCGGAGTGAAGCGCATCTCCGGTCTGATCTACGAGGAGACCCGGGGTGTTCTTAAGGTGTTTCTGGAGAACGTGATCCGTGATGCCGTCACATACACCGAGCACGCCAAGAGGAAGACCGTCACTGCCATGGATGTCGTCTATGCCCTGAAGAGGCAGGGACGCACTTTGTACGGCTTCGGCGGTTAAAATATTCTAAGTAATTGTGACCTAAAGGCTCTTTTAAGAGCCACTCAGATCCACCTCAAAGCAGCTGATTTCTTGTAATTTGTGTCAAAGTCAGGGCTTAAAGTATTCCGGCACCGTGCCGGATCTCCGGCGTGCGGCCGTGAAGGTAAAGAACAAACAACATTTGGGAACTTTAATGCGGTTTCATATTTTCGAGTCACCTACCAATCATATGAGAGGAACGCAGCTCTAACGTTACAAGCCTATCAGAAGCAGAGTAGGGCGGGTCCTGGCAACATTGCGATCCATACGTCACGTTGTCGGTGAAGGCATGGAGCGCAAGTTTATGAAGCCTGGGGATGATGTCCTACATAGATAAAGGACTCAAAAAAATGGCGCTGGGCGTGGATAGAAGTAGGTAGAGACGGCAATCCTTTTGGCAGTTGGTGCCAGAAACAGAAACAACTTGTTTCTGCACGTTTTGCTCGAGCTACTATATGCCAGCAGCGGTAAGAAAGTGTTTGCTCGTCATGAGTTAGACCCCGGTCATAGAGCCGCTGCACGTGCACTCAAAATTACCACGACGTTGCCGGGAGCAACTGTTACAGCTGGCACACCGTTGTCTATGACTGACCGTGTCTGCGACTTAAAAATACGTTTGTGCACATTTATTGCGGAACATGACTTGTCATTCACAATTTCGCAGCCACTGGTCACCCTGTGTAGAAAACTAGCAGAAGACAAAAATGCGAGCCTGTCGGTTTCAAATCAACATGCGAGTTACATCAACACTCATGGCATCGCACTACAGTTCAAAAAATGTTTGTCTGAGAAGCTAAAAAAATGCATGTTCTCACTCAATGTTGATGTCAATGTGCTTGTTCGCTTTTTTGATAATGAAAGCAACAGAGTAATAACATAACTCATTTGATTTCACTTCTTTAATCTTCAGTTAACCAGTTCAGTTCTTTAGCACTTCAAGCACTTGTTATTTAAGCACTTGTTATTGTTCAGAGGAAAACACTTGACATAGTACATAGTTGACATAGTACTTTAAAATAAATGGTGCAAAGCATAGTCATTGAAGAGAAGTGAATCTGTCCATCTCAGTCTCAGTTTACCAGTTTACAGCTCTTGTTACTGTAGTTTATACTTTTATTATTGTCAGTATTTGTTAATTTATTTTACATTATTTACGTATTTCAGTTACAATTTTAACATACAGCCGTAATACTTGAAAATAAATGGTGTCATTGAATATAAGTTCATCTGTGCAGTTTCTCTCCACCCCCCATCCACCCACCCCCCAAAAAAAGTTCAGGCCCAGGATTTTTTTTCACTTTAATCCCTGCAAAGTTCTGCAAGTACAGTTGATCGGTGTAATGAATAAGGAAACATTAATTTAAAGGATACGTAATTGCCAGAAAACGCGCAAAACAAGTCCGATATAACCAGTGTCTGAAACATGAATGTATCTATCTTGTATCAAGGACATCGGATGGCATTCTGGGATAAATGCGTGAAACATTGTCCAATAAATTAACAAAACTAATCTGGAATAAATCGACTCAAAATTAGCTATTGAGATAAGGAAGCAAAATAGGGGAATTTTGAACGTCAAACTGAAATCATCGCGGATATCAGTTTTTTTCCGTAGCCTATGTCTGGAAAAAAAACATTAAATGTCTTCCAAACGAATCAGTACATTTTTACGGTGGGCTAGAATATAAAACTAAATAGTCTACAATAAGGTGTGTTGTGGCATCGACTGAAGACAAGTGCGTCATCAATTAAAAACACACCTTCAAGCGGGTAGCCCTGGTGTAATGCAGACGCAAATCCCAGCCGTGCAGGGCTATAATTAAAAATATATATTTTGAATTGTCCAGTAAATATAGTATTATGGCTTACTATTAAACACATATGTTGTTTTGTGCATTCCATCATATGTTTTCCATTGTAATGTTTTCCATTTATGTTTGTGTTAATTTGTGTTGCTAAATAAACACACTGGGAGCATAAGCTGCTGACTATCTTTCCACTGTTTCCCACTGGCCATAGCCTTCTTGCAGTTATTATTATGTATAAAGGGGGCGCTGGCACTCTTTGCTCATCCACTGCAGGTGTATTTATCTAACTTTCTTTTTTTGGTGGTACACCTAAAGTCAAAGGCTGGGAACCACTGCTCTATACCATAAGCAGGCATTGCCGATCCTAAACAATAGGCTATCAATACAATATATAACGACACGATTCGAGTAGATACTTTGGCTTGTTTTTGGCAAACACATTGGCAAACTACTTCCCAATATTTTACTATAGTAGGTGTAGCATGGTAAGAATTATCAAAACGTAAATAGGTCCCTTTTTGTCATTTCAGAAATAATATTTTTTATTATATTTTCATATTTTGTTGATGTACGGACCGACCAACTACACATGTCCCCGCTTTTGATTTTGATTACAGGAGAAATCTACTGTACACACAAGGCCTACTTAGTTCACATTCGTTTCTCAAAAAAATGCATTCATTACTTCTTACTTTCACTTTTCTGGTCTCATAAGTTTCTATTCCGTGGAAACACCACAACCCTCTGTAGTGTAGCGCCCACGTCATCCTGTCTTACACAAGGCGTGCCATTCTGACATTTCAGCCAATGAAATACTTACATTTGATAAATGGGAGGGAATTGCGGTTTATAGGAGTTGTTGTATTAACAAGGAATCGTCAGCATCCACATCAGCATATCACAGGTAGGTTATTTAAAATACATGTTTTTGCTTTATTATACCAACAGACTTAAATATTGGGAAGATGTAAAATGTATAACTGTTTTCTAACGTTCCCCAGACTCAAAAGGGATTCATCATGGGCGTATGTAACCTGCTGTGTAAATCCGTCATTTTGATTTTCACCATCTTGTACACTGTAAGTATTAGTACACATTAAAGTTATCGATACTTTAATGATACACCATAATTTAACTGTTGCTATTTGGAAAAAGTTACACGGTAGATAAGCAATCCCAGTCACGTTTTTTTTTTTTTTTCTGTATTGTGGTTTTAAAGCAAGCCACACTGTTACAATACAACATGGCTTGCTATGCAACTACATTAATAAGATACAGAATAGTATGTGGCGTAATAGTGTGGTTGCAAAGCAAGCCACGCTATTGTTATTCTGTGCCTTAGCCTATCATTGTTATTATTAGGGGTCCTACGAAAACTTTCAAGGTGCAACCCATATGGTCAGACCTTTTGGATTTAATGCAATGGCCACAACTCGACCAAACGCCCACACAAAAATTGCTTTGGTGCCGGAGGTTGTAAAAGCTGCAAACTTGGCAAACATGTACCAGGTGACTGTGAGACTATATGGTCTTAAATTCATAGCAATAAGCCAAAAGACGGCGGAGATATACAACTTAAAGTAAAATATATGCATATCCCCGAAGTCTAAATAGCTATAACTGCGTCACAACCACGTATAGGCTCGGCTGTATTGGATGCATTGATGCATTGAAGTTCGCCTATCCAAACCAGCCTCTTACGCAGGCTGGGCCTTAAAGTGGTACACACATCATTTCTCAAAAGTCCGTTTTGACGGTGGATTTTGACACTGTATGATTTAGAAACATGGTTTCTAACCATGTTTCTAAATCATAACCATGATTAACTAATCATAACCATGATTAGTCATAGTGAACCTGATGTGGTCTGGGTTGTCATAGTGAACCTGATGTGGTCCAGGTTGTCATAGTCAACCTGATGGGGTCCGGGTTGTCATAGTGAACCTGATGTGGTCCGGGTTGTCATAGTGAACCTGATGTGGTCCGGGTTGTCATAGTGAGCCTGATGTGGTCTGGGTTGTCATAGTGAATGTCATTGGCTGCTGACAGGTGGTGGGTCTAGCCTTTCTGGGGGTCGGTGTGTGGCTGAGAGCTCGCGTCCCAGACGAGAATCTCGTGACTGGTGAGTATCTGTCTACAGCACTGCTCTGGTATGTTAATCTGCAACATATACAAGTAAGGATTTGTGTTATAAACTATTGATCTCTCTCTCTCTCTCTCTCTCTCTCTCTCTCTCAGGGGAGAATGTGCTGATAGCAGTTGGCATAGTGATGCTGATCACGGCGATCGCTGGAGACATTGGCAGCTGCGGTAGCAAGACCTGCTCTCTGGCAATGGTGAGATGTTACACATGCTGCCTCACCTAGTGTTCATAACCTAGCAACCATCACCTAGCCACCATTACCTAGCGACCATCGCCTAGCAACCCTCATCTAGCAACCATCACCTAACAACCATCACTTACCTAGCAACCATTGTCTAGCAACCAGCCTCCCCTAGCAACCATCACCTAGCAACCCTCACATGGCAAACCTTACCTAGTGACCATCCCATAACAACCCTCATCCAGGAACCATCACTCACCTAGCAATCATTGCCTAGCAACCATCACCTAGCATCCCTCCCCTAGCAACCAGCCTCACCTGGCAACCATCACCAAGCAACCCTTGCCTAGCAACCCTCAACTAGCAACCAGCCTCACCTAGCACTCCCCACCTGGCAACCCTTACATAGCGACCAGCCTCACCTTGCAACCCCCACCTAGCAACCCTCACCTAGCAACCAGCTATGCCTAGCTCCTAGAACAAGACTAAAGGACCTGTGTGTGTGAGCGTACTGAGAGAGAACAAGCTTGGCCCATACTGTAGCTCATCTTCCTCCCTCTTACTCCCAGTTCTGTCTTCTGCTGGCCATCCTGATGGGAGCCCAGCTAGCCCTCTACATCCAACGAGGAAACGTAAGATTGTGTGTATGTGTCTGTGAGTGTGTGTTTAGTGTTACTGTTAGTGAGTGAATGACAGGGAGATAATAACAATATTAACATTAGTCATGTTTACAATAGCCATTATTAAAGGGGAAGTTCATGGAACCTGCTGAGCTGGTGATGCTTTACTGCCATGTCCTAGTCTTGTGATATGCCGTACTACTCTTTAGACATGAAGTACGTTTAAAGTGACATGGTGTAGGGATGTAAAGGTGGTCTGATGGGGGTTCTTCTGCAGGTGGAGCAACATCTGGCAAGGTTCTACATACTCCTGTACACGGACTACATCCTCTCCGCAGACCCCGTGGTCGGAGGGACCCTCATGGTTATGCACTACACGGTACGTAATAACCCATAATACTCACCATAATACTACAATAATATTACATTAATACTCACACTAATACTACAATACTACTACATTCATACCCACAATTCTAATACATACTACGAAAATCAATACTCACAATGTCATTTCAGTACTAAATTAATACTCACAATAAAACTACAATACTCCTACATCACAATAAGACTACATTACTACTACATTGATTCTCACAATAATACTATAATACTACCACATTAATAAAATAATACTAGGATCAGGATTTAAGGTTTGGTTGTAGGGTTAGGGTGTTCTATTAGGGTAGGTTTAACGGTTAGGTTTGGTTTTGGTTTAATACTATGTTTAGTGCTTCCTATCATGGTCAGGTAATCGGTTTAACCCAGAGAACCCTTCCCCTAATACCAAACTCTAGAACCAAAAACCAAACCTTAAACCCAACCCTCAGGAACCCCTTACCTTAGAATTGAAATCCAACCATAAAAAGCCATAGAAAACCCTAACCCTAGACCTAAAAACCAAACCCTAAAACCCAACCCATTTGATCCCCTAACACTACCCCCCACCCTAGAACTGAAAAACCAAACCCTAAAATGCAACCCATTGGAACCCCTAACCCTAACACCAACCCTAAAACCATGCTTAACTGTTCTCAGCTGGGTTTGGTTTTAAAGTTAGGTTTTAATGTTTGTTGTAGGGTAATCGCATCCTATTAGGGTCAGGTAAAAGGGTTAACCCAAGCCTAATCAAACCCTAAAATCCAACTCATTGGAACCCCTAACCATAACCCCATCCCTAGAACCAAAAACCATACCCTAAAACACAACCCATTGGAACCCCTTACCCTAAACTCAACCCTAGAAATGGGAACCATCCCTCAAACCCCTTAAATAAGAACCCCTAACCCTAACCAAAGAACTGAGAACCAAACCCTCAAACCCCTCCAATAAGAACCCCTAACCCTAACCCTTGAACTTAAAACCAAACCCAACCCATTGGTACCCCTACCCTTAACCCCAACCCTAGAACCAAAAACCAAACCTCCAAATGCAACCCATTGGAACCCCTAATCCCAACCCTAAAACCGTGCTTAACTGTTCTCAGCAGGGTTTGGTTTTAGGGTAAGGTTTTAAGGTTTGGTTTTAGGGTTAGGGTTTGGTTTTAGGGGTTAGTACTAGGGTTGTAAGAGGGTTTTAGGAGGGTTGTACTAGGGTAAGTACCAGGGTTAGCACTAGGTTTAGTGTTATGATTGTTTTGTATTGTAATTGTTCTCCTTGTTTCTGCAGCTGAATTGCTGTGGAGCCGTGGGTGTGGTAGGCTTGGACCCCATCTCCCACACCTGCCCTAAGATGTCTGGGCTCCTGGAGCGCTTCATGTCTGTAAGTAGACTAACACTGCTGACTTTACACTAGTGCAATTACACTAGTGACATTACACTATTGCCATTAGACTAACACTAGTGTTATTACACTATTGCCATTCGACTAACACTAGTGATATTACACTAACACTTCAGTGTACCACTTTATGTCTGTAATACACTAACACTAGTGACATTACACTAGTGCCATTACACGTGCACTAGTGACAGTACACTAACACTTCAGTCTACCCCTTCACGTCTGTTAGTACACCAACATTACCCTTACGCAGGTCGCACACCAGACGAGCCACGGAGCGCCAAGTCACGTAGTAGAAAGTTCCACACACGTCGGAAGATTCGATTTTTAGGTCTTGTTTTTTGTTAAATATAATGGTTGGCAATGGATGGTTCTGCCTGGTGCGCCAAATGTTTAAGCAGGAAGTAGGAAACTTTATAACGTATTTTACAGAGAACTTCCTCTGTTCAAAAATGGTCAGCGAAACAGGACCATTTAACTAAATAAAGTGAGTTTAGGGTTTATTTATGTTATAAAGTCACACTTGTGACATGCTTCAGTCTTAAACGTAATGTAAGTAATACATGAACCAGTGACATTACATTAGTATCATTACAATAATACATGAGTCTAATAATTACTGTCTGTAATACACTTACACTAGTGAAATTACAATAGTAACATTACACTAGCACTTGAGTCTACCACTTAATTTCCGGTGTAATCATGTCTTAGAATCAACGCCAAATGCAGTACTTTGATTTGGTTGCAAACCTACCGCTTGAACACCCACATTTTAATTGTTTTAGAAGGTGCTGTAGGACTCCAGAGTTGTAAAGAAAGAACAAAAATATTTGTTAAATATATATTTAGAAAAAAAAAAAACAGAAACCTCCCCTCCCTCTATCCTACATACATTTCTCCCCCATTGATGAAACCGCAGTGTGCAAGAATGTGATTAACAGAATAGATGGTTTCCCCGAAAAGTTCAGGGAAGAGATGCCCCGATTGGTCAGAAATTAGCAGGGTGCGGTCTAAAACAGAATAGTCTCATACAGAGGCAGGGGCAGTCAACCACGGATAGTCAGAGCATTTCACAGCTGACGAATGGCCATGGAATCCCTAATACATTACACCCAAATTATAGCTCTTAAATCTTACCTAGAGCTCCTTTAGACAGACTGCTTAATGCCTTCTCCTTCCAGCCCTGTCCTACTGTTCTGCTGGACGTCTTCTCGGCCAAGCCTCCTTTGGCCATGGGCATCTTTTACGGCAACGCTGTGCTACTGGTAAGTCCATTAAAGAGCAACTTGCAAGGTCGCATCCCCACTTCATTCATGTGTGGGGAAAGTCTGTGGCCAATTGATTTTAAAGTAAATGGATTTTTAAATGTTATTAATTACACCTTTGTTTCCCCTGCAATGACCTGTCAAAATGGCTGCTTTGAAAATGGCCTATTCTATATTGTCCCTGACAGTATAGTAAAATATAATTTCATTACCTATAATTTTTACAAGCACATGCACAAAGCAGGCCAACTATTAACGTCATCGACACAGCGGTTCTGAATGTGTCGGAAACGAGGCAGACAGACATTGAACATTTTGCTATTTTACATCAACAAAGTTTGTCACAGTTTTCACTCATAACGCTAATTATGGGTCTGCTACTTTTATATACCAGGTAGTAGACTTATGTTCCCTAATGTAGTCTACCACCCGTGCCTTGGTACATGAAAAGAGCAAACCCATATTAGGGTAACGAGTGACACCTTGTGTATCCAAAGATCGTGCCTCTGTGAAAAGCCAGCCATTGAATTGAAAGGGTCTGGGACCGGGACAAGTAGGCTAATGTGATTGGTCAGGCTTACAATTAGTGCCATTGGTCAATTAGGTGTGAGGTCAATCCTAATTATAGATATCCCGCCTTAACATCCAGTTACAGATATAGGTTGTTTTTTTTCATGCGTGTATCTACAGATTGACTGGAAAACATGTATCACTGACTTTGCACACTTAATTAATGCAAAATGATGGATGGACTTTAAGCTGTTTTCTTTATTTTGAGACTTGGAATTACACCTGGATTCGTTTTCTTCTCATCTCTTCTCCTCCCACCTCCTTATGCCTCTCCTCACTCTTTTTCTCCTTCTTAACTACCAAATACACAACTTGCTTACACCTCCTCCTACTCCCAACCCCTCCACCACCTCCCACTCCTCCGATTCCAACTCCACCTCCTCCACCTCCAGATCCTTTGTCTGCTGTGCAGTCTGGCTATGTGCAGAATGCTGAAGATGACTGCGTCCCCTCGCTACATCCAGCTAACCCAGTCTGTGCTTTCCATCTCTGGCCCCCAAGTCCAGCCCCAATTCCACCCTTACCTCTATCCTGCTGATGGTGTGGTTCTCACCTCCATGGAACCTGATCTGCTGGCTGAGGCCTAACTCTGCTCCTCCTCACTTTCTCAGCCCTGGTGTTAGGCATTTTGTAGCGGGCTTCACCTCCTCCCCCTACGGTCTCCCTGACCACCTACTCCACCTTCTCCCCCTACTCTGGTTCTCCTTCCACAGGTAGCAAGCATGGTGGCTGCTGGGATCCTCCTGGGACATCAGAGGAAACCCACGACCCACCAGTACCTCTCAACAAACTCCAACGTTTACTGAGCTCCTGTCCTCCTCCACACCATTTACTGAGCTCTTCTCCTCTCCCCAACCATCACACCATTTCCTGAGCTCCTCCCGTCCTCAGCCACCACACTGGGCTCCTCCTCTCCCCAACCACCACACTGTTTAGTTATCACCTCCTCTCCCCTTAAACAACATTGAAGATGTTAAGTCAGTTTTTATAAACCCTTTCTATAAAATGTTGCATTGTTTGTACCCTTGCACTGTCGTTAGCTTAGCATTGCACTTGGTATTCTTAGAGTTTAGAAAAGCATGGGCAACTTTGTAGTTCTAGTTACATTATAGTTTTATCATATTTAAAATAATGTTTCATAAATAGTGCGATGCAACATGAGCCTTTTGCATTGAAAACGTAATGTTAATATTTAATATAGTTCACATTTGGTGATAAAAGGGTAACTGTGTGGAGGGATGGGGATTATTTTAATGAGTAACGTGTGAATAGAGATGCACACTGCTAGCTTTTCCTGGTGTACTGGCTACATTTCTTAGGAAATGAGAACAGAGTTTGATTTTATCCTGTTTCTGTTCTACAACTGTGTTTGTGTTCTGTTGAAATCAAAAACATAATAAAAAAACAAAAAACAGACCACCTACTCACCTAGTAATTTATGAATTCTAAAAAAATTGTGGTTGGTTCAATATTTAAATATTATACTTAAAAAAAAATACCTTTCAAGCAATCCTCTAGTGTCACATCTTTATTTACATCATTTTAATATTGTTCATATCTTTACACGATGTAATTACAATTGAAAGTTTCTTATTACTGTAGTGCTGGTCCTGGGGAGAGATAAATGCAGTCGTCAGTGTGTGGGGCAGTGACTGGACCTCCCTAGTCTAGGTTGAACCACCTTCATTGTCTTACTCCCAAGCCAAGTATTAGATGCAGTTTCCTTCCAATAAAGTTCACATTGGAACATATGAAAATAGGACTATACTTTAAAGACAAGTACAGAGCTGATTAAATTACAAAGACAACATGGTATTAATTAATCTGTTGGGTGATAATATGGAATTCATGAGACTTTGAAAACTACCATTTTATTTTAAAGTTACCGTTCCAGAAAAAAAGCTTCCCTTAACCTGCCACGCTAAAAATGATTAATAATGACAATAAATACTGTCAAGACAACATTTAAATAATCCATCCTAATTGTGTGTGCGTGACTCACAGCCGGTACAGTGAAGTGAGCAGTCGGCAGCATCCGAACACACCTGGCTGTGGCACAGGAAGAACACCTACAGGATCAACACCGCTCAGGTCAGAAGAGGCCCTGGCGATCTCAAACCACAAATAAACTATGTTTATGTTCAGCCTTCTGTTTTGGTTTGAATATGGCCGCTGCATGTCAGAGATGTGCTGGTGAGCTACTA
>JAOPJO010000088.1:4572831-4587488 GCA_027123675.1 Molva macrophthalma
ACACACACACACACACACACACACACACACACACACACACACACACACACACACACACACACACACACACACATGTGAATGTTCAAAGGCAGCAGACCCCTGTGCAAGGCATTAATGTCTGTGTGGCCAATCAACCCTGACGTCCCAAGTTCTTCAGGCCCTGCCCCTCACAGGCCCCGCCCCTCCAGGAAGTGTAAAAACATAACATGATATGTGGGGTGGTTTGAGAGTATAAAACACATACAAGTACACGACCGCTCCCATACGTAAATACTGAAGTACTAATGCTGAGTAAAATAATAATGAAAGAATACTATGAAGAGCCGGTCATCCTCTCCGTCCTCAAAATGACATTCTGCCCACAAAACAACCAGAAACCAAACAACCAGCCGACCAACAAACCAGCCAACCAACCAACCAGTTAACCAACCAGTCAACCAGCCAACCAAACACCCACCCAACCAACCAACCAACCAACCAACCAGTCAACAAACCAGGCAACCAAGCACTCAACCAACCAGTCAACCAACCAGTCAACCAATCAGTCAACCAACCGACCAACTAAACAACCAGCCAACCAACCAACCAACTACACAACCAGCCAACCAACCAACCAGTCAACAAGCCAACCAACCAATCAACAGGGGGGGAGGGGGGGGGGGGTGACAAACACTTTGTTGTTGTTGATATTTTGTTCCCCCGTGTTCCAGCACGCTGCTGTATCCATGGTAACCCTTCCTGTTCATTATCGGTGGTCAAAAGTTCCTAGCGACGCCTGGCCTACAAAAGGTTTGTTTTCTCTCAACGGGTGAGAAGTACATTCCACAAAGGTTTCGGTGTCAGTCTGTCCGTCAGACAGACCGGCTCTGCAGCAATGAGTTTCAGAAGTTCTCCTCCTCCTGCTCCTCCTCATCCTCGTCGTCGTCCTCCTCCTCCTCCTCTCCATCCTTCCCTGTAACACACCAGGCAGTCCTTGTTTTCACACCTGACCAGGACTCAGGAACCACTACTCGATGAAATGGAGCCAACACCAGAAGGCACGTTTTATAGCTGACAGTATAGATAAGATCATTTATAATCCCAGACAGGTAATACAAGTATACTAGTACTAGTAGAAGTACTACTAATACTTCTACTACTACTACTACTACTACTATTACTAGTAGTAATACTACTTATTACTACCTATACTACCTATTACTACTATTACTAGTAGTAATAGTAGTTACATTTATTTAGCTGACATTTTTGTCCAAAGCTTACAATAAGTGCATTCAAAAACAAAGATGCAACCCAAAAAGGGCAAGAATCATGCAAGGACATAATATTCATCCAATACGCAAGCTGCTTTAAGTTCTACGTTAGTATTAGTAGTTTCGTAGTATTATTAGTTGTTAGTAGTATTAGTATTTGTAGTGGTAGTAGTAAAGTAGTAGTAGTAGTGCTAGTACTAGTAGTAGTAGTGGTGGTAGTAGTGATTATTATATTGTATAGCTCACTGTGCACACAACATCAATCAATACCTCACTGTCTCTCCCCCTTCCTTCCTCAACTACCCCTCCCTCTCTCACTACCCCTCCTCCCCCCCATCTCTCTCTCTCTCTCTCTCTCTCTCTCTCTCTCTCTCTCTCTCTCTCTCTCTCTCTCTCTCTCTCTCTCTCTCGCCTTCACTCACAGTCTCCAGACCCTGGCGTCTGTTCTTCTTCATTGGTGTCAACCTCTCTCTGACTGCTCCAGGAAGATCGGCTTGGCTGGCCGACAACTCTGCAGGAACTACAGAAAAAGAGAGAGGAGGAGGAGGAGGAAGAGGAGTAGGAGGAAGAGCGATACCTCCGTCATCAACAAAAGGAATATTAAAACGTGGTGTTATTGGATGTTGTGGGTAACGACGGAAGACCAACCTCTCCGTCTTTACCTTGTGCTTCGGACAACGAAGGGAGAAGTTATCTTCATTCAACGTGCAATCTGGTGGAGAGAGAACATTTAGATACCCTTTAAGACTTTTAAAATACCAAGATACCAAACTAACGTAGATAATAACATTTTTTAGTTTTTACTCTCCAAGCTTACATTTAAAAAACCTATATAAATGATGTCCTACACTCCCACCTAGTGGCCAATACAATGAATGGCCTTGAGTCAGTCAGTTCAGTTCAGCTGGAAGATGCTGTGACAATATTTTAATAGTTTGTTCTGATGTAAACACTGTAACAGTGTTTAGAAAATATATGGTTAGGTATGTAGTTTAGATTAGTCTTTAACCTTGAAGATATATTATCATAGAACGTGACACATTACTTATATATTCATATGCGATTTTAAAGTTGAACATTAGTTTAACCTTTTTTTTCTCCCCTATTTCCATATGTTATCTCTACAGTTAATGGGTGCATATGTCAATGCTCATTACATTTCATGTTAATGTCCATTTTGTCTTCACCCTTCAATTTTCAGTAGCAGTCAAGCCTCCAGTCCTAATTTGTCGAGAGCTGCGTAGCTGTTAACTAGCAACTGAGTAAGGCTAGAGATCGGAAGAATCTGGAGGAGATTGATGGGGGAAATAACCACTAGCGTCCATTTAGTTCCAGTGGGTCAGAGCGTAGCTATGGTAACGTGCAGTGTAGTTATGGTAACAGAGCGGGATGGCTACCTGCTTCCATGGCACACAGGTAGTGGTAGCGAAGGGTGCAGCCCTTGGTGTAGCAGCCCAGGGTGGAGCCCACCGCCTCGCAGTAGGAGCAGTTCTGCACCGCACAGGAAGAGTAAGGACCCAACAGAAAATGACACAATTTATCATTTCAGAAGAGAAAAAAATAGAGATTTTGACAAATGACCCACAAAACATCCACCTCAACAGGTGAAGACATGTTCAAATGTACTGACCGTCTCTCTGGCACCATCTAGTGCCTCCTGCAGGCCGTACAATCTGCCGTTGACCAGGTAGACCCCGCTGGTCCAGGCCATGCAGCCCTCATGGAACCACAGCTCCTCGGGGTCCATGGGCATTTGGGGCAGCTGGGCCAGCTGAGCCAGGGGTCCCAGGGAGTCCAGGGCCGGGGGAGGGGGCTGGAATGGCAGCGAGGCCTTGCTGTTGGACGGCACCATCCTGGGGGAGTCCTCAGTGGACTTGTGCCTTCGCTTGAAGCGCGGGTGGGAAGTGAGCTTCCTGTGTTGGGGTCGCTGCTGAGCTTCCTCCGGGGGAGGGGGCTGGGGTTTGGGCTGCAGCTCAACCTCAAGATCCGGCTCCCTCTTCAGCTCTGGGATGGGGCGAGTGTCCAGGTGCATGTCCCAGGACAGCGACGGGGTCTTACTGGCACCCGAGCTGCAGCTGCTGCTCAGCTTCCCAGACAGATACATCATCATCATCTCATCTGCGCCGGCGGGGGAGAACCCGCTCACCGCCAGGTGAGGGGAGGTGGAGTGCCGCAGCAGGCTGATGGCATAGTCGCTTTCAGAAGGTCTGGGGATCTGACAGTCTTGTGTCGCCGAGTCTTGGAGAATGCTCGATACGTTTGAGTTGGTGTCGGAGCTCGGCCCTGTACGGTTGGCTGCAGCGGTGGCTTGGCACTGCCGGACCTGCGGCTGGTTCTTGGGCAGCCTGGTGGCATACTCGGCAGGGTAGTACGGCCCGTACAGATCTCCCAGGTGTTTGTAATTTGCCCATTTCTGACAGAGGCAGCAGAGCAGGCGGCCAGAGTGGTTGGTCTCTGTGATCACGGGTCCAGAGACCACGTAGCTGGAGGACGGAAGAGCCTTCCCAACCGGGAGGCTGCTCTCCGCCTCATCCGACTCCCGTTGCTCCGCCTCCCTTTCCCTCCGGGAGAGCGGGGTGGAAAACGCAGAGGCCAGCAGAGAATCCAAACCAGTCTTTCCTCCAGCTAAACTACGCTCCCCCTTCAACTTCTCCTCATCCTCGGCGTTGACGATGGTGCACACCGCCCCCACCTCAGGCACCTTCTTCTCGACATGGATGTGGGGAACGAACGGACCCTTCCTGCTGGGGTCCTGTGGGCCCGCGGCGCCCGGCGAGGTCTCGCGGTCTTCTTGAGGCATGGAGGCTGCTCCCGCTCCCACTCTCCGCCTCCTCCTCTGGCGACCCCTGACCTCCGCCGCACCCCCCTCGTCCTTCACCCCTCTTCTTCTCCGTCTGAGGAGCTTCACCTCCACCTCTGGAGGGGTGTCCTCACTCTCTACATCCACTTTCACCACCTGGGTCAGCACAGGCGGTGCCAGGGGCGGGGTGGGTGGGCGGTCTACACGAGGGGGGGGAGGGGAGGCGGACATGCTGCTGCAGGTCTGTCCCGGTGGCGGGGGCAGGGAGGGGAGGGCAGCTAGAGAGGGAGCCGAGGGCGTTAGGGGACCCCCTTGCATGGTGTTGTGACCTGGGGATGTGTTCTGGCCCTGGCCCTGGGCACGCTTCTGCTTGTTGACGCTTCCCACAGGTCTGCCCTTCTTTTTGCCTGATGGGAAATAGCCTTTAGGCACAGAACTGTCCGTCATCTTGCAGTCTTGTGGTGACAGACTGGACCTCCCGGAGGACATGTGGTGTTGTGGTCTGCTCAGCAGGAGTCCCGGGGTCTGGCTGTGGTGTGGTGGGGTGGTTGCGTAGTAGTCCCTGCCAGGATAGTCTTCAAATCCAATCCCGCTTTCCTGGAGCTTCTGTCTGAGGAGGTTGGCCGCAGACTGTTCCCCCCGGCGGGTCTCCAGCTGCTGGTAGGTGTTGGTGAAATGTTGGATGTCGGACAGCGCCGATGAGGAAGGAGGAGGGGAGCCCTGGACCGGACGAGGGAGAGGCGGAGGAGGGGGTAGAGGACCAAGCAGGGTGAAGTCCTCCTTGTCACCGGAGGCTGAAACCACCGCTGCCCCTAAACCGAAGTCAAAGTCTGTTTGTTTGAGACCCTGGGAGGTCTGGTGAGGCTCACAGGGGTAAGCAATGGGGGGCAGCGGCCCTGCGTCGTCCACTCCTCTGAAGGTCAGGTCATTCAGAGAGTGACCTTCATCAAGATAACCCTCGTCCCCACCTACAACTCTTGGGTAATGGGGCATGTCTTGGCCCTGTGAGTCACTAAACGAAGCCAGCTCTGAATGAGAATAGCCTGGGTAATGGTTTGTCTCGCCGTCCAGTCCCATTGGCTTCTGAACATTTGGAGTTATCTTCTGCACTATGGCCTCGAGTTTCAGACCACGCCCTTTCCTGGGAGGTAGAGGCTTACTCTTACCACCAGAGGGAGACATTGACTGTGAGTAGGCGTTCTCACCAGAAATAGGGGACGACAGGCGGGGACAAACTATGTCTGAACTTGACGAGTCATCTTCGTTGTTGTGGCTGGACTCAGACTGGGCCCCGGGGGAATGGTGGGAGTTGAGGGCTGCCCTGGCCTCCTGCAGCTGTCTCTTGGCGGGGATGGGAGAGATAAAGGACCGCACTCTCCGCCTCAACATCAACGGGTTCGTATCTCCGGATCCGCCGACTTTAGCTGGTCGCGGCCCCTGTAGTGGAGCGGAGTTGGCCTCAGTGAAGGGTTTGATGGAGATGGATGCTGACACTGACCGAGCTGGTTTCGGTTCCTCTGCAGCTCCTCTAGTGACATCAGGTTCCACAAGGTTTGAACTAGATGCCAGAGGAAGGACCCCATGGGGTGCCACAGGAGCAGAGGGAGGAGGAGGTGCAGTAGGGGGAGCTGTTCGGTAGTAGGGGTCTCCCTCCATCAATACCGCGCCTTCTCTGCCTCCGTGTGACGCCTCCCACATCTTGATGTCGTAGTAAGGGCTCTGGTGGGGGAGAGGTGTTTTGGTCAGAGGTTCATTGCTCATAATGTCCGTCTGAGGGACCATCCGCGGTCTCTGTTCTGATTGGCTAGGAAGTTTATGCCTTCCTGGGGAGGGGCCGGACTGCATCATCATCATCTCCTTGGGCGGCCTGTTCATCGCTGCTACCCATTCGCTGATGTCCTGGGGTGGGTGGGAAGGGCCACAGGGGTGAGGGTACATCTGAAGCTTGTTGGTGGACTGTTGGTTTGAGAGTTGGGCCTGGGGGGATAGGTTATGGTAAGGATGATGGGATGGGAAGTGGGGGTTGCCGCGTGGCATCATGCTGCCTTCCCTCGTATCACCATAGCGATATCCAGGAAACCCGCTGGCGTGGCCACTGGTCAGGTCAAACCCATGGACATAGGCCTGGTGCCTGGAGGGCGGAGATAGCGGGTTGGTGGTGGTGGTAGGATGAGCAGGCATCGGGCTCATGTTAACATTACCTCGTCTGTAGGGATCCACAGAATGACCAGGCTTGGAACCGGCCTCTTTAGCCGATCCACTGGCGTGGCGATCCGGCTGCATATTAGCAGCACTAGGGCACCTGTCCTTCAACACCATTTCCATCTTTACCACAGATTTTACTCCTGGATCCTTTTTGCTCAAGTCATTGGCTCCTGGCGCTGAGGAAAACGGCTCTTGAATCACAGAGGATCCACCCGGAACCTTCTCCCTCTCCCTATCTTCCCGTTCAGGGGTGCTGCGACGGTTTGGCGAAACATCACAGATCACGGAGCGGCGTTCGGAGGACAGCGTTAACAGGGAAGTGGAAGACTTTTGGGTCTCACTTTGGTTAGAGCTACCCTTTAGCGGCTCCGTCTCTTGCAGAAGGAGCTCTTGTACTGCAGAGGAGGGGGTGGTCATGGTGGACAAGGTCTTCTTCTGTGGTAACGAATAGTCTGCCAGGTTAATATGTTTGGTTGGAGGAGGCACAGACTCTATAGCCTGAGGGAAATTACCCTGGGACACACCCCCTTTAGCTCTGTCAGCATTTGGCGGAATCTTGGGATGGGCATCTGTAGAAGCTGGTCCTTGCTTGTGGTTCAACTGTTGGGGCTTTCCAGAAGTTATCATTTGGGTGGAATGTAGAGCGGCTTCGGTCATTCCGGTCATGCTAAATCCATGTCTGGTTTGAAACTGCTGCTGCAACTGGAGATGTGGAGGAAATGCTTGTTCGGCACGCCCATAACGTCTGTCTAAATTATATCCTTGAAGGACCTCTTGCAAAAGGCTTGGAAACTGCTGCAGCTGAGTGTTATCCTCATGAACTCTTGGCCCTGCACCTTCAGTCCTCTTCAACGATGCCTCTACTAGGTCTTTAGAATGAGCAGGGCCATACGCAGACTGGGGCTGCTGGTGTCCTGGGTATCTGGAGACAGCCTCCATGGCCCCCCCTGGCCCGCTCCTACCCCTGCTTTTCAACAAAGCTTCAGGGCCATATTGTGGCTCAGGGTAGCTATATTTGTGCGGGGCCAATTGTGGGTGATTTTGAGAACGTCCAAAATTAGGCTTCTGGTGGAGTTGGTGGTGAGAAGAGTAAACAGTTAAATCAACACCTTCCTCCCCATTGCGACTGCTAGAGTCTCTAACGTAGTGCCGGGGACCTTTCTCTTCAGCACTAGGGTCCTGAAGACCCTTGGTCTTGTCTGGGTGACCTCCTTCAGGCCGAGATGAAACAATGACGCCCACACTGCTGGCGTTTTGCTGCTCCTCAGACATCTTCTGTGGTCCTTCACGCTCATTACTGTGTCCACTGGAGCCACTGTTAAATCTGTTTTCCTTGTCGCGACCATCCTGCAGGAGATTTAGATCTCCTTTGCCTTGCATTTGATTGTCTCCTTTGTCTCTCATTTTAACCACACCTCCACTCTCACTCTTAATCACTTCCTTTTTGACTTCCATCATCTTCCTGTGGCCATATCTGTTGTCTCCATGTGGTGGCTCTGGTCGACAGTTTGGCTTGGGAGGAGGATCATCACTAAGAGAGGAGTGGGTTCGAGAAACTGGAGCAGTGGAATAGTGTTGTCCGGGCTCGGCTGGTGGGGGGCATACAGATGGAGACGCAGAAGGAATGCGGGCTTCGTTTGGTTT
Source organism: Molva macrophthalma (assembly GCA_027123675.1). NCBI lineage: Eukaryota > Metazoa > Chordata > Actinopteri > Gadiformes > Lotidae > Molva > Molva macrophthalma. The sequence goes on from JAOPJO010000088.1 coordinate 4,580,734, forward strand.
CATCTCAGAAAACCCTGCTTGTTTTGTCATTGGCTCTGAGTTGATCATTGTTTTATCATGGGATGCCTGGCCTGCCTGGGATTGGTTAAGACTGTGAGAAGGCGGGCAGAAGCCTGCAGGTTCAGAACCACTGCTTGCACCACTCATCTGCCTGGCTCGCCGGTGTTCTCCCTCCGAGTACTGCTCCTCTCGCTCCACCTTGGCGACCAATGGCCCCCGCTCTGACATCACCAGGGAGTCTTCGTCAGCCCCAGCTTCGGAGCCATCACCCCCGCCCCCGCCACTACCTTCTCTGACCGTGCTGGTGCTTGACGCCGCACTCGCATTACGACTCCGCTGTTGCATTTGGGGAATGGCATGCGCCGCCTGCTGCTGCTGCATCTGTCCACTATCTTTGCCCTTCTTCTGGGAAAACACGGTGTCGGTGAGCAGCATGTGTTGCACGGTGTTCGGTAAGTTGGCTACTTGGGAAGTCAAGGCATTCAGACTGTTAAGGCCAGCGTCTTGCATTTTCTCCAGCGGAGACGAGTACATCGCGGAGCCATCTTCACGCGATCTGTCTCCCATACCGGCGCCCATTCGGCTGCGACCACTCGCCATCGCTGCATTCACGCCCTGAGCCTTGTGGCCGCCACTGCTACCGCAGCTGCTGATGCTGCTGTTGGAGTTGGGCGTTGGGCTGAGCTGAGGCACAGTCTGCAATACCCTTCCCTGGCCCTGGCCTCCCCGGGGGGGCGCAATCGGGTGGGCTGGAGGATGTCCCGCAGGGTTACCATGGGCCTCCGAGACACTCATCAGGGGGGAAGGGGAGGAGCTACAGTTGGGGGACTGCACTGCAGAGGCTGCTGGAGACGGATTGGACACAGGGCTGAAGTTTTGGTTGATTGGATTTTGCTGAGCGTTGGAGTGCATTGGGGATTTGGCTATTTCTTGCGACACTGTGTGAGGTATATTGGGGTTGGAGGCCTGGTGATGTTTAGCGTACAGCGTGGCGGTGGACGGGCCCTGCGGCTGCATCTTGACCGGAGGGTCGTAGCCAGCAGCGAGGCCATGCTGGGAGCTGCGGTGCTGCAGAGGGGCTTGCTTGTGGAGGGAGTGACTCTGTGGGGAGTAGCCGGGGTAGGGGGAGGCATGGTAACTCTGCTGCACGTTCTCCATGTGCGCAACATTGTTAGGGGCTGCAGACGCTGAACTGGCAGAGTTGGAGGTGGAGGCAACACCTGGGGAGCTGTTGACTTTAGGATCAAACCCAGCGGTACCAGTTCCGTCGTGGTAGCGCTGAGGAGGAGGGCTATACATTCCCGATGAGCCCGAAGGAGTGCCTCCCTGCGGGGAGTAGTGCGGATACTGTGGGGTCATTCGGTGCGCGGCTTGGGGATAGTTCCTATGCTGCTGCCCATGGTGTGCAGACTGGTATCCCTGTCCTTGCTGGCGGAGCTGCATGGCAGCAGGGTTCTGGCTCAAACTGTACTGATGCGAGGGAGAGAATGCTCCTGCCTCGCCCCCAGAACCAGCCGTGGCACCGTAGTCCACCGGGTATGGCGACATCATGCCAGGTGACTGTGCCGAGCCTGAGGCGGCGTGGCGGTACGGCTGAGGTATAGGTCCATCAACGCCAGGGTAGCCAAACCCCGCCCCATAGCCCATAACCCCGCCCCTCCTGTGTCGTTCCTTTCCACCCATTGAGAAATAGTAATCCATGGCTTCCTTGCGGTAGGGATTGCCGCCACTGCCACCTGCGCTGCTGTGGAGGTTAGCCTGGGGGGCAGGAGAGTCCCCGACCCCTCTGGCACGGCCGCTGTATGCCAGCATGTGGGAGGCTTGGCTGGGGTGGGGGTGTCCTCGATGGAGGCTTGCCTGCTGCATGGCCGTGTAATCCTCCGCCATGCGGGGGGAGATGTGGGGATCTGCTGGTTGAGGAGGGTAAGTAGGGCCTCCGCTGCTCCTCCCGCTGAAGCCAGGAGGCAGAGAAGGAGGTGCTGGGCTGTTTGAAAAGTGTTGCATTTTTCGTACTTGTCCGGGGGAAAAAAGTCAATAGTGAAGGCAGCAAGTCCTTCTGTGCTGACAAGGAAAAGAAAATGGCAGTCTAAAATTTGATGGTGGGCCGATGAAATCTCTTCTTTAAAACAGTGGAGGCAGATGAACACATCACGGTAATATTCACACTTATAGCAGCAAAGAGTCAACGGTTAGGTCTAGGCAGACCATTATATGTATGAGAAGGATCAAGGCAGATCTACTGTTTTTTTTCTCTGACCTTCAATAAGGCCTGACAAGATAGAACCTCATATTAGGGAAAACTGATTAAAACCTATATGTGCATGAGCAAGTTCAAAATTAGTTCCATCGGCAAAAACATACAAGATACACGGATGAGCTGGCTGTTCACATGTTGCTGAAGCAGTTTGGCACAAAAATATCTAAACCAGCTGAGATGTTCGATGATCAAGGCGTAACGTTCTCAAATAGTTTCTCTGGGCTGTAGTGTCATAAAGGAGAGAAGAGTTAAGACTCAAGGGTTGAGATAAAAAGGTGGGAATCGCTAGCCCACGTGCAAAAAAGAAAAGTTTCCGTTAACTCCTAGGACAGCATCCTATAGCAGCGAACGCTCCGGGCATCACTGCGCTTTGTAGCTCTGTATGTGACCACGGTGGGGTGTGGACGTTACAGTGACACTAGTCAAGCAGTCACCAAGTTGAATACCTCTACCAGAAAATCCTAGAGGAACACAATCCATGGGTATCTTCATCTGTCTTAAACCTTCAGAGACGCTTCTTCCACTGGTCATTCCTTTCCTAATACTAGTTTGACGTGTGAACGATATGTTGGGCGGTAGCAGTCTTTGATCTCTGTTGGCTAACCGTTTGTTTCTTCTCTGTGCTCTTCAGGATCTAATGCATCGATTGACCTTCTGACTATTGGCTTCACTTCTGCTTCGTAACTCCATGTCATCGATATCCTAGAAGTCCACAATCTCCTTTTTAGCTCTGCTTTAGTTTGGGGAGTTTATGCTGTGGTTTCTCTCTCTTTCTCCAGTCTCTGCGGGCAGTAGAATTCATCTTCCCAGAGCTGGCCGGAACGGTCCACGCAACGCTGAAAACACACAAAGAACAACCCCAAAAAGGTCAAGAGTCTTGCTTGAAAAACACAATCATATTTCTTTATCGAAATGACACAACGGTATAACTTGTGTAGGAGACATAGCGTACAGTCAGGACATTTTTCTGAATTACAATTTTCTGCATTGTTTAGCTTAGGAGTCAATTTGAGCAAACATATGTGTGGACATTAACCCACTGAAGACAAATGGATAATTCATACATGTTCGTTACTAAAATTAAGTTCATTTCCCCGTAGCTGGGCCTGCGTTAATTATGAAATGGTTGATAGTGTAATTACATTAGGCTTTGGTGACATCCCCCATCAGTATATATTTCCCATAAGGCCTCCCGTCTAGCGCCAACTCATTCTTCACCACCTGACAATAGTTGTATTTATTTATTTAGAACAGCGTTATATTTATATATTTGCCATGAACGATGGGAAGAACTTTCACCAAAATATGCTTAAAAGAAAAAGGTAACATTACAAAACGTTTACCATTTTAAAAGTCGACCTATCTCCTGGAGGCAGACATATGCAGTGTGAATGCTTAATTCACAACATACTACCCTTTAATTTTTGTATATCTGTAGGTACATATTTATTTTTCACTGCCTTGTTGTACTCTTATATCGATTTTATTTTCATTTTGACAGTGTATGATTAGTGTACTGAAATCCAGCTTCAGCTGCCGAGATTCAGTGACCTTGTTGTTTATTAGAGGTCTGTGTTGCGTTGTTTACTAGAGCTCTACGTTGTTTACTCGAAATCTGTGGTGTTTACTAAAGACCTGTGTTGTTTACTAGATGTTTTTGTCGTTTTATTTACTAGAGGTTTGTGTTTACTAGAGGCGTGTTGTTGACTTGAGGCCTGTTGTTGACTAGAGGCCTGTTGTTGTTTACTAGAGGTTGTTACTAGAGGGCTCTTGTTACTTGAGGCCTGTTGTTTACTTGAGGCCTGTTGTTACTAGAGGCCTGTTGTTACTTGAGGCCTGTTGTTACTTGAGGCCTGTTGTTACTTGAGGCCTGTTGTTACTTGAGGCCTGTTGTTACTTGAGGCCTGTTGTTATTTGAGGCCTGTTGTTACTAGAGGCCTGTTGTTACTAGAGGCCTGTTGTTACTAGAGGCCTGTTGTTAATAGAGGCCTATTGTTTACTAGAGGCCTGCTGTTACCAGAGGCATGTTGTGTTTACTATACTAGAGGCCTGTTGTTGTTTACTAGAGGCCTATTGTTACTAGTAGCCTGGTGTTACTAGTGACCTGGTGTTACTAGTGGCCTGTTGTTGTTTACTAGAGGCTGGTTGTTACTAGAGACCGGTTGTTACTATAGGCCTGCTGTGTACTAGACTTATGTGTTGTTTACTAGATGATGTGTTGTGTGCAGTAGGCTACATGGCACCCTGGTTATCTGTGAAGGTATGTGTTGTGTTGTTTACTAAACATTTTGTTGCCAACTAGATCATTGTGTTTAGTAGATGTTTGTGTTTGTTTACGAGATGATTGTGTTCTGTGCAGTGCACTGTTTATCTGTGAATGTATCAGTGTTGTTGTTTTGTTAAAACGAGGGCTGTAGAGGTTGTTTTTTCCTCCAGCAAATCAGAAGTCAGCTAATCAGGCAGGATGAAGTCAAGCATCGATGCTGTGTATTAAAGACAAACTAATACTAAGTAATATTAACGGATACTAGAGATTGGCTGATGCCGTGTTTTAATGTGGACAGGATAATAAGGACATGGGTTCTGTGTATTTTTGGAAAAGAAGCATTGCAATATATACATCAGATCTACTACTATGACGTTCAATAGAATATCAAGTTAAAGTTGGTCTTAATTGACTATCATGGGAACTTTACGTGGTCTTAAATCTTATACAAAACAGTTGTAAATACAAATTGGCTCCAAAGATTGGTAGACGTTTGTAAAATGTATTCATAATTCACTCAAACAAATTCAAACATACATCCTCACATTTTCTGGGATCAATGCCATTCACTCGTTTAAGGACTAAAAAATATATTTATGAATTAGATTAGATTTAGATTAATTGAATGTCTCTAAAGTAGGACTATTGAAAGCTGCCAGCCTAGCAGAATATCCTCAGTCAAGAAAACACATCAGAGGTCTGAGTGAACACATCTGGGGACCGATCCAGTGGATCTATCCGGGGGTTTCCATCCCCAAATATCCATAACAGCTGAAGTACAACCAGACGACCGTACTCACAATACACACCTCACACAAAATAAAACAATTTAATCATGTCATCAAAACACTGCATAAGCAGGCGAGTCAGCCAAGTGGATATTTTTGTGGATAGTCCACAGATAATTAAACCGACGGACTCATTTGTAATTTGGTGTAAGAAAAAAGCTCAAATAAGCAACTAAGTTCTGGCGTGTTATGGGGGTTTGTATGTTGCTATTATAACACAATAAGACGTTTAGTCTTAGCTTCGGTATATAAAACGCAATTAGCCGCCGAGCTATGTGTCTATCTTAGCTTGGTAGCGTTAGCCAAGACGTCTTATTATCCGCTGCTAATTAACTGCGGCTATATGGCTAGTTAGCTTCCATAACCAGATAGCCTGGTTTAGCTTGCTGACAGGAGACGTATTACTGAACAAAACACAAGCAGATTACCCTAAGAGGCTAGGATGACGAGCACACCAGCTTTAGCTCGGAGAGAGAAAATAGGTGATTAGGTGCAGATGTTTTCCCCTCTGCAGATCGGGGGCCAGTTTTAACCGGGTTAGCATATCACGTTTAATAATAGAAACGCTACGGATGCTGCGAACAACAGGAGCCTTCCCTTCAGACACCAACACACCTAACAGCGGTACACGCTGACGAGCCAACCCAGGCTAGCTCGGTTTATCCCGGACGCATACCTGAGACTGTGGCTCCAAACGGGCCCTCAGAGGGTGAACGGCTGGAACCCCGGTCTGGAGTCGGCTCCTACGCCGCCTTCCCCTCTCTCTCCCTGGCGTCAGGACAACCCCGGCCAGCGGCGGTGAAGTCGGGGGGCCCCGTCACGACAACCCGAATCACAGGCCCCTTTCTTATGCTCTTTTCTCCCCCCTTTTCTTTTGTCTTCACCTCCAGAAATGATGATGGGAGCGGAACACAATCGGGGGTTGCCTGTGGGTCCCGTAGGCGGCGAGGTCCATACACCCCCCGCCCCCCTCTCCTCTCTCTCTCTCCTTTCACACACAGTGGAGGTGAATCCGCGAAGCTCCCACTAACACCGAACACACCGCCGCCCTGCGAGCCGCCACTAACACATGCATATCTCCGAATGAAATCCCATTTGCAATCCCATGCCTTCATCAGCAGCACGGCAAATTCGTGTTCCTGTTAGGGTACTGTGTTTTTTTTCTTGCAACAGAAAGACCGCCTTGAGAATGCATAGACTCCTATTCCCCTCCCGCACCCCCTCTCCATCACACCCCTAACCTCCCCTCCCTCTCTCTACCCTTTCCCTTTCATTGATTTCCATCTATTTATTCCGTTTAATTATGATATTGTATAGGCCTATGGACGTTGCGGATTATGTGCGGGCAGGGTTTGTGTGTGTGATGTGGTGTGTGTGTGTGTGTGTGTGTGTGTGTGTGTGTGTGTGTATGTGTGTGTGTGTGTGTGTGTGTGTGTGTGTGTGT
>JAOPJO010000088.1:4665233-4689608 GCA_027123675.1 Molva macrophthalma
TATATATTACACACACACACTCAGCCTCAGCTCATTCCTCTCCACCTATATAATAAATAAATAAAATCGTTTATCAAAATATTTTTTTTTTTCTTCATGTTATGAAGGAAAAACCATTCTGTATTTGGTTGGAAAGTGGGTTATAACGTTGACTTACTCTGTAAACCCGTGCTAACAGGTTGCTTCTCTGTACTGACGAGTAGGGGGACATTGTGAGGGTGAGATTTTGCCAAGTTGATGCTCTTCGCTCTTCGAAACACAATGTAAGCCACTTTAAAACCCTGTAAACAACCAGAGACAATACTGAGTGACCTGAAAACAAATACATCTGATAACGTACTACCAAAGGTACAGAAAGACGCACTTACCTGTTTCTCGGCTGGTTTGAAGAGGTTTGACAGCTTGATCTCAGGAACCGGTGCAGAACCGGGTCGGTCGCTGAGCTCTACGGACAGAACGGGGCCAAACCGAGAGAAGATCTGATTCACCACGGTCTGGAACACACACGTCACCATAGATACACGGATCAATAAAACGTCATACCAAACGACATAACATGGGGGGGGGATATAACAAAAAGGTCAAAGTTGATTAGACAAAATAAGAGAGAATAAGCAATGGATACATATTTAGAACAACTAATTGCGATGATCTAACTCATTAAACCTCATCACAGCATGTCTAGTTTTTAGATTGTATTATTGACTCATCACAGCATGTCTAGTTGTTAGACTGTATTTTTTGAACAAACAGACCTGTGAGCAGTAGGGAGGGATGTTGAGGACGAACAGAGTCCTGTCTAGTGGTCGGTGTTTTTTGGTCTCTACTCGCACCCGGTGTTCCTTCACATATAACTTGTGTTGTGTACCCGACTCGGCGGTGAACTGTAAGGAAAGCACTGAAGCGGAAGAAAACAATACACATTTACATCCGTAACAATATCATATTCCGCCTATGAAGAATAATCTCTTAAATTGTTTTTAAAACCAATCCTTAAAAATAAGGTATCTGCTGGCAGGTATGCTTGCTGCCACGGAAATACCACGGTATCTCATATCTGTTTAACAATGTTATTTCCGTTATTAATAGCTATATCATAAGGTTAATGTGAATTTCGCTAGTAATCATTACCTGCAAAACCACCAGGAATAATACAAGCATCGCCAGCGTCGTGTTTCTTCTTGGAAGGCGCCATGTTTTTACGGGACAACACGCCGTCAAACAGGAAGTACGACTTTGGAAATCTGACGTCTTCTGGTAGTTGTAGTTTTTAAAAAGCATATCAAGCAAACATTTGCCTCGAAACGTGTGCGAGTAGAATTCAACGTCTGTTAATTTAATTATCCGATGGATTAATGAAGCATCCCTTCCCCAATAACTTTCCACATCCTCATCAGGGATACATAATTACATTACTCACCTTAATGGCACATTTTAAGTTTATACATAGCTGAATAGAGGTCCCTACTACTACATATAGTCATACGAACTCATGTCTTGTAGTAATGTACAAGACAAGGACAATGGGAGACAAAACATTGAGTCACCTCCTCTCCTCTAATTTAACCACTCATATCACTCTTATCAAACCAAAAGGCCAAAAACCTCCTTGGAAGGAGGGATCTTCCGTGTTCCTTCTCCAGCTTTCTTCCCTCTGGGTTTGAGGGAGTTATCCTTCCTATTGGAATGTTCCTTCTTCTGTTAATCCATATTCTCAGACCTGGTTGAAAACCAAGACTGTCATTCAAGTATATCTGCAGCTCTTAAAGGGCAAGATAGTTTAGATGTTACCGAGCCATTGTATTTATAGGGAAGCAGCCGAGCACTAGATATGGTTTTTTAATTAAAACTTTGCTAAAAAAACTGCATGTTAACTTTTTTTTAAGGACTTGAACCCTTGAACATTTCAGATCAGAGACAATTACTACTCTTATTGTAGCGCAATCTATGTCTACTTAATTTGTTTCTCTTGTTAAGCACTTTGTATTGCTATATAAAAACTGACTGATAAAGAGACGCATGTAGAAGGTCTACAAAGCATAATATTTAATGGGATATTTTCACTACTTCATGTCGAGTCATCAAGCGTCACATGACAACGCAGCAGACGGTCATGGCTTTTGATACACAACTTCGAAACGACCGAACCAAGAGTAAAATTACAGATCACAAGAGAAAAAAGTAAACCACAAAAATGGCAAAGATAAGATGTGAATTACTACAAACATATTAACAGTTTACAGGGATTGGTGAAAAATTTGGAAATCCAATTGTGGGTTCTTGTAATCATTTGGTTGGTGTAGCGATCAATGAGAAGTTTTGGACCACTGAAATATATCTCCAAAACTCCAGGTATACACCAGTATTGCCTTGTTAACCCCCCATACAATTAAAACATTCCAGCAGTTTCCATTGGTCCAACTGGGAAGCGCCGGGACGATGGATACTGGAAGGTAGAAGATTAAAAATAAAATAAACGGAAAGGAACATTGGGGACCAAAAAACAGGCATTTGCGTTGTTGGATGTCAAAACGCATCATATTTTAGAGAGTGGGTTTCCTGTGGTTAGAAAAATGAAAACCAGAGTATAAACGAGAACCAGAGGGCGAGTTAGTGTATACTGATGGAGCGGGCGTGTACACCTCTCTGGTCAACCAACAGTGGAATTTAGCTAGAGCTAAACGCTAGCAAAAAACCCAGATGCTAGCCAGATCCAGGACGCTAACCAGATCCATAACACTAGCTAGAAACCATACACTAGCTACAACCAGGACGATAGCTAGAAACCAGACACTAGCTAGAACCCAGATGCTAGCTAGATCTTGATACGGAAGGCAGTGGCCTGGGAGTTGGCAGCAGTGCCGGAGGAGGAGGTGGGCGAGGCCTGGGAGGACGGGGACTTGAAGAGAGCCTTGAGGATGGTCTGGGGGTCGACCTCAGGGGTGGGCTGGGAGGAGGAGCGCTGGCCGGCTGGGCGAGACAAGGAGGGCGGGAGGCCGTCTCTCTTCACACCTCCTCCGGGGGTATCACTGAGCCTCCTGGTGGGAGGAAGAGGGAGGGAGAAGCAAGAGGAGAACAAGAGGGAAGGAGAACTGTCACATTCTGCTATATTCTTATACAAGAGTACTGCCTCATTTAAGTGTTGGAAAGGGCATTTTTTCCTCATTCTTGTGTCAGAAAATACCCCTGAGCTTGAATGAGCATCGTCTAGTTCAGGATATCAATAATAATAATAATAAACATTCTGCCTTTCACTAATACTAATCATTATGTAAAAATAATTTTTGTTGAAGTTCTTTGCATAACCTTATTTTAAATGTTTAATGTGTTTAACGGGTCATTCTATGGGCTCTTGACGCCCAAATGTTTGTCTGAGGAGCAGATCCCGACTATTTCAGGAATCTAGCTTTACAGGAGAGGAGGCTGAACCAGTTTGGGCTCTTTAATGGAGAGAAAGGCTGTTTCCCACCTTGTTGTCCCAACACTACAACAGGGACTTCTATCACACGTTCAACCAAACCATAAACTATTAAGGGAATGACAACAAACAAACCCAGATCTCATCATTTGTACCCATCTTCCAGTTTATTTTTCTTGATCGTAAACAGGAGAGTCCAGATGGTTAAAACAGTAGTGTTACTTACAAGAGAATTGGCTGGTCAGAAGTGATGACATTTCCTTGGATGTGAAGGTTACATTTCATGGGTTGGCCTAGGAGAACACATCACAACATTTGAACAGGACACCTTGGATAAACACACCAGTAAACAGCTGGGTTACGGACATTATTTGCCAGTAGTACTACATCTGACAGAAGATGCTTTTCATACACGATTGATATGATTGGCCACAGAAGGAGGGTTCATGCACGCTATTGGTCCCTACCGTCCAGACAGCGGTTGTTGTACTTCCTGTAGGCGCTGACGGCGTCGTCTTTACGCACAAACACCACCTCGGCCACGCCCACCTTCACCAGCCGTGCCCGCTTTAAGGCACCACACACGCAGAATAGCTCCTGAGCAAGAGAGGGAGAGACAGACAGGAAGGGAGAAAGACATAGGGAGAGGGAAATGTCAAGAGCAGCTAGAAACCACAACAACAACAAAAAATGCCTATTCCTGATTGGCCAGGGGATTATCTGAACTAATTGAAGAGGAGCAGCAGCAATAATAACCTGGGTTCAGAGAGAAGGTTGGGTCATATTTGTTTGAAGTACAGTATATATGCAGTAGAGAGAGTGTTTATCTGCAGGTTTCTCACCACTATGTCCTCCTCTGTGACACGGGGGTGCAGGTTGTTGACTGTGATCTTGGTTCCCTCTAAAGGACTGACGGCCGGCTAGACAGAGAGTGAAACACACGACTCTCTGAGCACACGTACAGGAGGTTGTACCCTAATCCGTCTGATTAAACTGATGGGTGTCCCAGGTGGAGCCACCATCATGCACTTGAAAAAGTACAGACTTGAAGAACCGGACATTCATTATGGATTAATGGCGGATGTGTGCAGAGGGTCACGGGGGACAGAAGGACACGTCGTTTGTGTCAACCATATCAGAACAGGAGAGAAATGGAGCAGGAGGGAAATGGAGCCTAGGCATTGGGGTGCAACGCATGTTTAAACCTGCACTATGTACGCTTAACATTAGCAGAGAAAAAAACTCCCTGGACGGAATGACTCGGGATGGGCGAGTTCTTGAGAACGCTCTTGTTCAGAAATTTTTGAAACAAAGTAATAAGCTGCTGTAGAAAAGCTACAAAGTGCAGGTTTAGGCTAAACTGAGAGCCATGTTTACCTGAGAGAGCACATTTATGTTAACCTGCTATACTTATGCTATACTGAGAGCGTTTGCTAATGCTGATGCTAACCTGAGGCGGTGCGGCGGGCGGTGGACTGAGGGCCGCGGGGGCCTGCTGCAGTGTTCTGGAGACGGGTTTCAGGGCGGCACTGGAGGAGCGGAAGGCCGTGGGGCTTGGGCTGGGCCGGGTCGGGGCCACTGGGACTGGGGCTCGAGGGGCCGTATAGGCGTCGTTCTTCACCACCTTGGTGATGGGGGCCGACATGGAGAATGGGGAGCCCATGGTCCCCGGCTGCAAGAGAACAGAATAAAGAAAAGCAGGGTTCTTTTAACCTTTTTCATCTCAGGAACCAAAATACAAGACACACATAGGATCTCAAGGTGACCCATTTCAGGTTCCCACCTGTAGTTCAAAGTGGACATCAGGATCTAAATACGTTAAATGAAATAACATATCACATAAGGATGTATCCACTACACACCCACCCCTTATCTTGCCAGGAAAATGTCAAAAAGTGTGTTTTGTTTATGTGTCGTTTGTACTGCCTTGTTGTCACTTTAAGAAACGCTGGAAGCCGACACAGTCTGCACCAAAACATTCATAAAGTAGTATTCTAGAAGCATTGTGAAAATGTTTAACATAACAGACAGCCGTGGAATTCAGTGGATTTAAATATTGTTGTTGTTTCACCCAGGACACTATACAACCATGTGTACAAAAAACAGAAACTAGGTAAAACATGATATATGTGTTCAACTGCAATGTTTTCACTGTCAACATCTGAACAAATTTCATCCTGTGACACTTTGTGACCATGAAACGCAGTGGTGGACAGTTTCTAGAAGATGTGAATGCTCTCGTACCCGTGACTGTAGCATGTTGCTGTTGTTGTTACTTGTGGTGATCTTCATTTGCTTGGTGGGAATGCCATCGTGTTCGCCTGTAAAAGACTGATGCACAATCAACGGTCAAAAGACATGGATCACATCACCATGGAATCCCCCACGGCGCAGTGCTGCAGCCCCATAGCAACACAAACAGCATTGTCTGCGTGTACAGATGAAAATTGATGACCTACTGGAAGAGACTAAGAGTTTTCTATACCTGCCCACCCAGACGGATCCCGCTGGACATCCCCACCGGTCGTTGCTGTAAACAGAGTTGGCCCGTTACAATACAGTGTGGTTTGATAAACGTAAATCATGGGACACATTAATGCATGCGGATATTTCGATAGAATTAAGACATCATAGACATAGATATGTTTTGTCGATTATCCACTACGTTCTGCTGTGACACCCCAAAATCACATACAGGATTAATGAAATATATCTTAAATGATACAACATTATGTCCATGACTAACGCCAGTCCAAGACAAGTACCCAGCAGCCGGTTCTGACCTGAATGGTTTTGGTGATCTTGAAGGGCGCCGCCGCGGCCACCTGGCTCTGCGATGCTCCGATGCCCCTCTTCAGGCTCAGCCGGTCACGGGCATCCAGCGGCTTGGAGGGCATGGGCCCACCTCGGACGCCTAGCGCCCCCAACTGGAGACCGGTTGGGGGGAACTGCCGGCCCACCCCACCGCCCCCCAGCGACCCGGGGCCGCTTTGGATGTGCATCTGCGACATGTGGTTCATCAGGTGGTGCTGATTGGCAGCTGGGTGTGGGTGAGCGGTCTGTGGGGGGGAGCCGAGCTGGTGGTGGACCTGCTTACGAGAGTTAATCATCTGCCGGGCGTCCTGCACACCTCCCCCTCCTCCTCCTCGGATTCTGAAGCGTGCGTCTTTCTGGCCGAGTTTCTCTCTGGCGTCTTTCACTTGGAAGCCTGAGTAGAGTAGACGGAGTTAAGGGACTCCTTCACATGACCCTACTTCATCTTGTCATTCAACCCTCACATTCTAGCACCCAGTCAGCGGACCGTCTCTTATTCAATCGCTTACCCCTCATACCACTCATAGTCATGCACCGTCATTATATCACTATTCACTTCTATTTAGTCATTTAGCAGACTCTTCCATCCTTGTTTATTAACAGACCTACAGTGAATCCAGATACACATCATAAAGGGGTTATACATCTTGCTTTAGAATGCCTACAACTTGGACAGCAGACATTGGGGATCCACCACTAGACTATTCTTAGTTATACAAAATCGTATTTATTGCTGCCATGGTCATCCACACAGTGCTTTGAATTACCTGCACCAAGTCCAATCCTCTGTCGAACATCGTTGGCTCCGATCTTCTGCCGTGCGTCAAAGGCGCGGCCAGGCGCTCCAGCGCCTCGTCCAAACATCGGTCTGGCGAGAGGAAAGAAGTTAGAGAGTTGTTCCTAACCAGTGTGCCTTGAGAGAGTACCAAGTGGGCCCTGAAATTTTGTAGATAATCCTCCTGACATAGAAAATACTGCAATTGCCGTCAGATTTGTAGGAACCTGTCTCCATGGAATAATTGTTGACACTCGTGTGTATATTATTGGCAAAAACCTTATTAGTTGACATATACTATTCTGTTGATAGTGTGCGTGATATTTTTCAGAATCATGCCCCTACAACTTGCATGTGATTTGATGACGTTTAAGAATGTCTAACTGGGGTCCTCATCCCAATACAGGTTGGAAACCTCGGACCCAAAACCAACACAATCCATGTCGTCATAAATCACCGCCAGACTAATTTAAGTTAAAGAAAGCGTCACAGCGTTTCTCCTCCACGGTTTGAGCTTTAACGCTTCGATGAAAAAAAAAAAACCTTTTGTAATGGTATAGTTTGGCTGTTTGAATTACATACACATATGTACGATATACTTCGTACGAGACTGGAGAACGGACGGCAACAGACAGCAAGGTATCGATAGCCAGCTGTCTGTAGCTCCGCCGCAGGACTGAATGAGCGACATTGTTGTTCTCCACAACCAGGGGAGATGAATATACTGTTAGAATCCATTTAATATCCTGAACATAGGATGAAGGTTTTAGCATAAACGTTTCATGATAAATATATAATACTATAAATTAAAACAAATATGCAGAAGACCAATTAGTTTCTCCGATCGAGTTGCCATACAACAGAGGCTAATGTTAGCATGTTTAGCAATTGTGCATAGTCCCTAACCGGAAGAAGCTCGTGGCTCTTTAGAATACCCATTCATACCATTCAATAAGCTGTTAAACCTTAATCAGGCTGTGACTTCAGTGGGGGTGATTTGTTTTGTACCTTTTAATGGTCTGTTGTTTGGTGTTGAGGCCGCGCTGTCGTATCACCTCGTCCAGAGAGATGTCTGCCATTTTGCTCCCTGTATCTGCTACGCCTGCGTGCGTGTGATTATTTAAATGAGACTATGGCTTCCACTTTGGGACAAAAATATTTGGGACACCTAACGTTTAAAATACTTGAAACTGTACAACCAAGGCTGTTAAACGTCTGAACAGTCCTTATTACTAGATGTTTAAACTTGACTGGTAATAAATGCAATATGAGTTGTTGTTTATAATTGATATTCTCATACATTAAGTTCGAGTATTGACTAGTTTTGTTTCAAATGCAAATATTGTGACGTCATACTAACCCCCATGAGCACTTGCGGCCAAATCATTCTTATTGGATCTAGAAATGTTTAAAATATCTCTAATATATAATTTTAGGACCCATACATTATATACATTGTTATGTTTTATGTTGTGAGATAGTTATTTAGCTATGCATTATAATTACAGATGAAAGTATTCGATTTGAGCATGAGCACCATGATGCCAAACGCCTGTGCACTGTTTGTAGACCTCTCTTCTTAGTTTGATTAAGTATGCCTTAAACTGATGAGTAAGGAAAATAACGACGCGGGGTGACGCCCGTGTCCTCGTTCACATTACGAGAGGAATTTTTGAACGGGCACAGGTCCGCCTGTCGAGGTGACTCACCTACTTCGTGAGATGCCTTCAGGACTGGGATCTGCCCCGACCTAATATGTTAAAAATAAAAAAAATCAACGTGGCAACCTGACCTCTGTAATCTGCCCTTCTTAATTTACCATGTTCATAGAAAATATGCTTTACATAGTGCTATATCCCTTTGCTTAGGAAAATGTTCTTTATTTACATCGGCCTAAAACGTGTATGTGCATGTGCACGCATTTGTACTAACTTTTATCTAAGCCGTAGAGGTGGTTGCCCTCATGAAATAAAGGGGGTCAAATAATGTTCGAACAAAGGACGTTTTTAATGGATAATAGGTTTTGGGATATTTTACTTTTTCAGCAACATTACATTTATATCCATAGTTTTGCGTTTAAAACTAAGAATAACTATAGCATTACTAAAAGGGAAATTGTAATTTAAGTAGGACTATACACGGCGTGTGTCCCAAGCTACATTAGGGCCAAACTATAAATATCAGACAATATTTGATATATACAACAATACTCGAGCAGTTGGAACAGAGTTGTATGAAGCCCACTAAGCAAGCTTGTCTGTTCCCTCTCCCAGCGAGAGGGAAGGGGATAAGCGGGGCATTTTGAAGAGCAAGAGGTCGCCGGTTCGAGCCTCTCCTAGGCACATATGCGTCACGGAATTATTTACTTTATTATATATATCTTATTTAATTATTTATACTGACTTGCTGATGAATGTGTTGTGATCATTTGGGTTTGCTAAATAAAAACACTGAGAGCCAAAGCAGCGTTAATGATTATTCTTTTCCACTGGCCATGGCTTTCCTGCAGTAATAATTGTGTATAAAGGGCGTGCTGGTACTCTTTGCTCAGCCACTGCATGTATGTATGTATGTATTTATCTATTTATGTATATATATATGCATCCATTACAGAAAATTCATTGCATGTAAAATCTTACCTGGCAATAGATCCCTTTCGAAATCTGATAATATATGTATTATCACAAAGTGAAAATAATAAAATGAGAGACAGTTATAGCGTGACTCAATTTATTATCGTTATAGCAATACTAGTGACAATAACCCCAAACAAATGACCACATTACTACTAACAGTAAATAACATTCCAATCCTCCTATGCTTTAAAAATGTTGAATGTCATTGCGATGTGACGATGCAAAGTACATAGATAATACATAGATGATAGATAATAACCATAGATTATTTTTAGTAAACAGTAGCAGCTGGGCATATCACTCACTGCAACAGCCTATCAATTCCAGACAGCACACAGCATAAAAACATCCTGCATTATGTAATACAGGATGTTATATTGATATCAATAGCTTTGTGTTTAAAACTAATAGTAACTTGTGAGCATGAATTAAAGGGCAGTGGAAGACCCGCACGGAGAGAATAACCTTATCTTTATTACAATAACTGGAACTTAGTCACAAGACACACCAAAGCAATGTAATATATGTAATACGTATAAAATACACATTTGTTTGCATTAATTTAGTATTCAACCAGAAAACCATGCAAAGACGTTGACTGAATAACGACTGTCAATGGGCGACTTTTTTATTATTCTCCTAGCTCCATGACTCTCCTATAAAGCGCGATTCACTATTCCGCCACAAGCAGTCGTTGTTAGACACTTTCAAGCATATAAAACTTTATATTATATTTTAAATCATAAAACATTGCACTGCACGGGTGCCTTTTTGCGGTACATAATTGGCTTGTCCTACTTTTGCTAAAGCCAAACATGGCGCTGCAAATTATTGCAATGTTTGATTTGCTGTCCTATTCAAAACCGCGATATCTGATTGGCTACCTGGCTCCAATGTTCACGTTTAGGGCATTCAGCAGACGCTTTTATCCAAAGCGACTAAAAGGTCGCGGGGATCGAACCAGCTGTAAGTCAACACGCTATCCCTCCTGAGCTAAGCCGACCTAATATCATAATGTATTGGTATTGGTCATTTCTACTTAGAACAAAAACTACTTAGACTAAAATCACGTAATAGGGTGAGTTCATGTTTAATGCAGTTAGTAAACTGATCTTTCCGTGCAGAAACATGCAGTTGGATTTTGCAGTCCCCCTATTCTAGGCTGCATCACATTAAGAAAGTAGTATACATTAAACTATGACATTTAAATGCATCTTTGTGTATATTCTGAAAGTGTGCATAAATAAATGTGCTTCTTCTCTTTGCAGAATGGATTTCCGTCCATGCTTCCGTGTGCAGCCGTCATCGTCCGAGATCACCCTCCAGCCTTCGCCTGATGCGTCGAGGCTGGCCCAAGCCATACCGCAGGCAAGGGTCGGCCGGGGCGCGTCGGGTGAAGATGCCTGAGAGAGTGAGGGAGGAAGCGAAGGCTCGGGTCCTCCAGGCCGGAGGAGAGTGCCTGTATACTCTTGGACGTCACGACCAAGAGACAGCAGCGGCAAGGTGTGTGGATGTTTGGAGCTCCGTCTGAGCAGAGGTTGACAGCGGCGTCTGAGAGAGGGTTAAGCTTCTCGGACACTTATAGTATAATGCCAAGGCGTTTGTGAATGTGTGGAGCTCGTTCTGGACAGCCGTTGATTTTGATGATCGCGTCGGAGAGAAAGTTAGGCTTCCCGGACACCTAGTATAACGCTACAGTGTGTGTGGATGTGTGGATCTCCGTCTGAGAAGCGGTTTATATTGATGTCTGCGTCTGAGTGAGGGTTAAGCTTCTCGGTATTACGCCACGGTGTATGGCCCATTTCTGTACAACGTCGCTCATTATAAAGCTCATACACAACGACGGTACAAAAAAAGTATCGCAAAGTGGCTGTGGGTCGTACCAAAAACTACCTACACTAATATCACGTAATAGGGTGAACTCATGTTTAATGCAATCAAACACACACCTCTCTCCTAGAACTCTCAGCCCAAAACGCATTTTTTAAAATCTGTGTTCGATTTCCAGCTGAAACAGAGGGTTCACTTGCTCTTTAAACATATCTAATGGGGATTTCATTCAGTCCAAATGAAAGTGTTTATGACAATCCGTAATAAAATGAGTTCTTGAAAATCTAATCCAGAAAAGGGGTTGATTAGGAATGTAAGTGTGTGTTATTGATTATTCAAATATATATAGAGGCCCATTGTTGTTGGTGTGGATGTGAAAATTATATGGAGGGATCCTGATCACCATGCAATTTTTAAAAATGTTTTTCATCCAGTAATTTAAATGAGATTTAATTTGGAATTTCTGCTGTATGCACTTCTTAGACAATCCCTAAACATCTGCCAGAATAGCCATTACATCTTGATATTCAAAGCAGTTTATTTAAAATAACATAGAAATAATTTATGACACTCAGCTAAGAGTGTGAAATATCCAGTCTGTATAACAAAACTGATCTGGAAGAAATCGGTCCTCCTTTCAAGGAGCTGTTTTGCAAAAGGGTACAATGTATGAAACTTGCTGTGTAAACATATTGCTCCATCAGGTCTGAAAATGACTGATCTATTTGAGATCAGGACAACTCCGACTATACACTAAATCCGAATATACATGAAATTATGGAGCAATGTGTTTTCACAGCAAGTTTCAGAAATAGTAATTTTAATGTAAAAATTACTTTATGGATTCATTTCCATATTTGTTTTGTATGTACCCTGTGATAACCCCTTTTTTGACAAACGGAATTAGTCACATGTGTTTCCTTGCAGCACATGCAGTCGCTAACTCTCCCTGTCAGCTTACGTTTGTCCGTTTCAATGCATTTGCCTTAAAAGATAGAATAAGCGTGCACTCCAAATTTAGGGGCGGCTGGCTCGACAACGGAGTTGCTGCTTACGGTAAATTGGACCGCATTCAAATACAACACAAAACAGAGATTGTAAAAAAAGGCACCTTCCTAGAAGAACGGTCCGTGTACAAAGTATCCTATATTAGCATGTTTCATAGTCATAAAAGGTAAGTAGGCCTACGTGTTATGACTATCACTTTTTTACCCACAATAATGTACAGAAACATAACATTGCTTAGCCTGCCACAGCCCAACGGAGCATCAATTGACGAAACAGTAAAACAGGCCCTACAAATTTAACATTACCCCAAATCCGTCACAATCAAGTAAATAGCCTCTTATATACTCTTACATGACAATGATGACATTACAAACCTACCAGAGAAGGAGACGAGTGTGCAGTCTATTTCCTTAAATCGGTTTCGCTGATAAATCCACAGGTGGTGTATAACAAGCGGTCCGTGCTCCCAATTTTGCTCGTGACGGGTGGCTACGCATTTAGCCAGTATTGGTTGAATTAGGAGGGGAGTTCAATTGATGATGTAAAAATTCAGAGGCAAAATATTCTGGTGATTAGTCCAGACATTTTGGACTATTTTCCCGTTTTGGAAGACATTTTCTCGTGTGTGTGTGTGTGTGTGTGTTGATTGGTTGGTTGGTTGGGGGTCCTAATTGGCTCGTGTGCTAATCACATGATACGGTCGGTGTTTCGGAGGCTGGAAGTCCATACAGGGCAGAATACATTTCCGCCTTGAAGTCAACTCTGAAGTCAGGGTAGGTTTGTGACCGCTAACGTATCGAAAACCTTTCCACCTTGCCACCCGGTAATGCCTCGCCAAGTGCCGGTGTACTCCGACACCTTCTACCGGCCTCTGACGGAGGACGTGGAAGAACTACTGGCCCGTTTTCAGCAGACGGAGTCGGTGCGATACCAAAACTTCTCGGCCATCTGGAGGTATATGAGCTTTTCGGATGTTTTCTCTGGCATCACCAGGATGGGCGAAATGAAGCGATTCTGCAGAGTGGCCTTAGCTACTGCCTCTAAATACTTCCTCGGCCCATTCAGTTACCAGATCCGGGTGGGGGGGCTGTATCTGCTGTATGGCTTTTATAACACTCAACTTGCCATACCGCAGTCGAAGATTAGGTTTGCCTTGAAGGACTGGCACTTCATCCAGAACTTTCTTAAAGAATCACTGCACTCCCAACATTACGACGTGATTTACATCCTATGGAAGCTCGTCGCCACCAAAGCTATACATTTCGTCGCGATGCCGCACTTTCTCACCTTCCGCAAGCAGCGGAAACACCAGAGAGAGCCGCTGTGCGCTGGATTCCTTGGCAGGACCCAGCGGGTCCAGGAGCTGGTCTACTCGGAGCTACTGGACGAGGTCTCTAACATCCAGACCCTATACCAGAGCATGACGGAGGTCATTATTGAGAAGACGGGTTTAGTCAGCGTGGCCGTGCCCGATTTCCCCAACCGCCTCAACGACGCTGCGGGGGAATTCGTCGCCTGGCAGGACAAGAACTTTCCGACGGATAGCCTAGAAGAAGAGGCGGAAAAGCCCGTTGAGACCGAGACCACCAAGCGGGCACAACTCCTGTGCTCCATTAAGCGGAAGAGCTACGGCAGCTACAAGGAGGCAGGTCGATCTCGGAGACACCGTCAACCGGTGGCCCTGGAGACGTCGGATTCGGGAACGGATCAGAAGCCAACCGCGCAGCGGAGGAGACCCCCCTCGCTGCGGGCCCGGACGTGGAAGAAGCTGGAGGTGCGGGAGGAGACCACCCACTTATGATGCTGCCTGGTTTCACATGCTTTTCTGATTCAACACTTCAGTTAAAACCCATTTGAGGGATTTGTATTTTTTTTGTCAAACGAAATGCGATATATTAATTAAAGTACGTTAAAGACTTATGTTGTAGGCCTTATTTTCTTCAAAGACAGGCATACGATTTAGCCTGCTTTATTATTTCCAGAGCGGAAATTCAGCCTTCATAACAAACAATATTTGGCTTAATGAAAACGTAATATAAATGCAACATTTAAAAATAAATGACATAGGCCTAATATTTTACAATTTATAAAGCCTACTTTAGAATCACAATAACTCGTTTTTTTGTTTGATTTTTTGCAAGATCCAGATTCAGCGTTACGAATAAATCCGTCTGTCAAGCAGATGATAAGCTTCCAACCGATCTTTTCCAGTAAATTATATAATGCAGAGTTTCTGAATTTGGATACTTATCCACCCACAACCACTGCATCTCTTTACACAAAGATGATATCAATTTACTTATTATGCTGAATTAAAGATGGATATTGGCCTCGCCTCAATGTAACGCATTTTTTTTTTCTCTTCGGCTTTTCTTTTTCCTAATGTTCCTCCCCAACTCATATTTATTTCCCAAATAGGACGAGTGGAAGTTGTTTACTTAAAAAATTGTCGTGCCGCTCTTTCACAGCTCTTATATATAAAACGAACTGCCTTAAAGAGGACGGTGACCCATGGGTTTGAGTAGGTGTATATAGGTGTAATAGATGTAGCCTATTTTAAATCAGTTGTTTTTTTTCTCTATGGGCTGTTGCCCTATTGCCTTGTTTTTTTATGTAGGCCTATTCAGGTTTTAGCAATATGTTAAACGTTTAGTTTTTCATTCCAATTCGACCCAACAACTCTATCCTACACGCATTGCCATGTAGGCTTTAGCCAATGCAACAAAAAACTACAAAGTAACTGTATTTTAAACATCACAACTTTTACCTATTAGGCACATTTGAAAACGTTCATTAGACGTTATATAAACAATTATAATAAACGTATCGTTTTTAACCTTATAACAACCTTTATATAATATATCAACGTATTTGGAACCTAAACCACACCAAATACAATCGTTGTCATTTTTCCTATATTTGGTATGTAAACGTGTCAAAAATTCAGTTTTTCCCTTTTTCATGCACTAATACGTAGTCTGAACAGAAAATAGGGGCCTCGGGGCGACAAAAAAAACAAGGTCCAGAATGCAATTCTGCAGCAACATCTGCTGCGGCCGCATCGCTCATCTGCCGCGGGGACACTGCTCATCTGCGCACCGCTCGAGTTGTATGTTAGTGCAATAGACGAGGCTGCAGTTTCAGGGCCGCAGTTCTAGGACCCGTTTTTGGTCGTGAGGAAACGTAACACGTAGCTATCCTAATAGCTAAACGTACTCATCTCTTAAAACCCTAAACTCTAACCCTAAACGTAACCATATCTAAACCAACACCTGAACGCAACCATCTCTAAGCTAAAACCTGAACCTAACCATCTCTAAGCTAAAACCTAAACATGACCATCTCCAGCCTCATACGAAATACCTGAAGTGGCCATCTCTAACCCAATAGCCTACCCATAGACGTAAACATCTCAGACACCTAAACTTACCCTTAGCCTAAACTTGACCATCTTTAACCAAATACCTAAACCTAACCATCTTCTACCTAATACTGAAACATAACCATCTAACTTTATACCGAAACTTCACTAACTTCACCATTTTAAAAGCTAAATTTGCCATTTATTAAACGTGAACCATTTGCAAAACGCCATCCTAGGAAACATTTACTCGCCTTCGCGACGACCATGGTCAACTCAAGATGGACAGTTTTAATTGTTTAACGTTAACAACAATTCTGGTGTCTTGAATTGGACAGCAAAGTAAACGTTAAAAAAGTAAAGGTTTAATGGCCAAAACACACAAAAAAATAGGGTCCTGGAAATGCGGTCCTGCAACTGCAGTCTCCTCTATTGCATGCACACAGTATTGCACCGCTCAGCTCAGTGGCCACCGCTCTATCGCTCATGAGCCGCACCGCTCGGCGAACATCAAACCATCATGGCTGCAGCGCTGTCTCGAGCACTAAAACTCCCCGGTAAGATGCTGTTCATACAGTTAGATGCCACAAATCAATCACAACACATTATTTCTTATAGATGATATGTAGATTCTCCTGTAAGCCATTCATTACATGGTTCAATTTTAATCAGCAACATTGGCCTCTATCTGAGAGAATTAGCTGTCTAATGACAACTACTGGTGTATTTGATCGGAATATCAAGATCCACGCTGTTTGTATAGGAAAACCTGAAGGGTACATAGCTGTTCGTCAAGTATAACGTACACATGATCTGCCCTGAGGCTACGTAGTGTCTTGCTAACGGGAATGCTGTAGGTAAGCTAGGTTAGCGGCTACAACTAGCTATTGGTAGCCCTACATGACAGAGACAACAAGACGTGTTTTGATTAACTTCTGATCGTATATATTAGCTTTACTCTTAGATTTAGTCTACTTTACACAGGGGACCTCTTAAGATACTGTATAATACATATTTAACCAATATTGATGTTGACACAGAGGGGGAAAGTAATATTTAAATCATCAAAACCATTCCATCACCTTCGTTTATTAAGTCCTATACAAATTTAAACCTACCCCTAACTTAATTATGTTATAGAATAAGGAAAATGTATAAGATTATTATATTATATTTACACAAAATATAATTAATTTAGTTACGGGTAGGTTTTAATGTGTATAGGACTTAATAAACGAAGGTGATGGAGTGGCTTTGATTTAAATATTACTTTACCCCTGTGTCAACATGAATATTGGTTAAATATGTATTAGTATCTTCTACTTGGAACTTGCTTCAGGATGACCTGAAAATGACACCATTTGATTAAGGTCCTAGGTCCAGCCTGTCAAAGCTTTTAGTTTAAACTTTACTGGTGAATCTGATTGTTATAGTTTCCCCCTAAAACGTTTTATACTTTTTATAATAGTGTTGACAAAATAGACACTATTGCAAAAGAGATTGTTAATCTCAAAAGGCTCTCCTGGCAAAATGAAGGGGAAATAAAAATAAGGAATCTTCCAGTAGCTGCTGCTGGAGTTGACTGTTGTGGTTGTGGTGTTCCTCCCAGGTAAGAAGGGGTCCCAGCTAGGGGAGTACGACCCTCTCACCCAGGCCGACAGCGAGGACGACAGTGAAGAAGATGACCTGGTCCTCAACTACCCTCGCAACGGCCTGGCCAGGGCCGGCTGCCTGGGCCCCGGGCCCTCCGACCCCCAAGGGGGCCGGCCCCGCAGGCTGGACCACAGCGAAGACGAGGCAGAGGAGGAGGAGGAGGAGAGGAAGTCCATGCAGTACTGGAACCAGCGGGAGGGGGGAGAAGGGGAGGTTGGCGGCGGCGGTGTTGGGGGGGTGGGAGGAGAGGGGGCGGGGCCAAGTGGCAGCCAGGCGGACAGGAAGAGGAAGCGGGAGCGCAGCGTGGTGCGTGCTGCGTTCTTCCTGGTTCCTCTGGTGGTGGCCATGCTAATGGTGCTGCTCTGTGCCTTCCTCATCCCCTGCCAGAAGGGGGAGCGCCAGCCGCAGTGGGAGCGGTCGCTGGGCGAGGCCGGAGGTAACCAATCACACACACCTTTCCAGAGAGAGCATTGCCATGCAACCAGGGATCCTGTTGATTAGTAAGATGTGTTGTGATTGGTCCACCCAGGTGTCACTCCGCCAGCGCTGGCATTATGGGATGTCGACGGTGACGCAGTCGAAGACGTTCTGCTGGGGGAGACTGAACGGACAAATGACACGCACCCCCTCCAGGGAACCAAAGGTAGATAATCTGTAGAACCAACTTCCTCCAGGGAACCAAAGGGATAGAACCAGACCCTATATGAACCGAAGGTATAGAACCCCCTACACTTACATCCCAATAATAGTTGTCTGTCTGTCTGCCTCTCTTTCTGTCTGCCTGTCCACCTGTCTGTCTGTCCCAGTGTACAGTGCGGTAGCCCTCTCGGCCACCAGCGGTCAGGTCCTGTGGCGGCATGTGGTGCGGGAGTCTGTCATGTTCATCCAGTGCGGTCTGCAGTACCAGGCACACCCAGTGCCCCTCCCAGCAGGGGGCGCCGCCCTGCGAGCCTACCCCGAGACCGCGCCCCTCCTGGTGGGCCAGAGAGAGAGGGCAAGCGGGCCTGTCTGCCTCCTCATCACCAAGAAGGTCCTCACTGCTGTCAACGGGACCACAGGTACAGACACACCACAACCTACCCATGGAAACACTGCTCACTATGTGGGAACAAATGCAGCTGAGAATGTAACATAGCATTACAACTACATATAAACATCACGTGTCAACCAATAGATTTGCAGTACATGCGAACAACAGCTGATTTGTGCGTGTGTATGATCCACCAGTGTATATGAGGCAATCGATATGTACTCAATACTACTACTTCTTTAAATACCACCACTGTTTAAAAATGCTACTGCTGCTAAAATAACTACAGCAGCTAGCTAGCGTTCCCAACGTGGCCAAAGTGAATGCCACTTGAGGCTGTAGTAGGGTAAGGTGCATGTGTCCAGTGGTTGAGCCCAGATGTTAACCCAGAGGGGGAGGGGGGGGGTGTGTGTCTGTTGTTCAGGTAGCAAGCTATGGTCGGTTCCCCTGGAGAGCATCGAGTCCCAGGCCGTTCTGCTTCCAGACCTACAGGGAGACACTGTGCCAGACCTGCTGGTGGCCACCCTGCCTGCCGACCAGGTAGGTTCTCCATCTGGTCCTCTATAGACCCACCTTGTCCCCTTGATACACCTGGTCCCCACCTAGACTCACCTGGTCCCCCCGCTGGACCCACCTGGTCCTCTGCAGGTCCAGGTCTAGAGGGCTCACTCCTCAAGTGGTTCTGTTTAAACCTTTTGAGCATGGGTTGGTAGTAGTTGACTAAGTGATTAGTAGAAGTTCTCTTGTATGTATGAATCATTCGGCAGTCTGGTTATATACAGGTCCTTTACGAGACCTTTCAAACCTTTTCAATTATTATTTTTGATCAAAAACTATCATCAGATATTTATAGTGTATGAGTCAGCAATGTGACCCTTCATATCAAACAATCCCAAGTACACTAGAGCCAAGAGATCACTCATACGGACTAGAACGTTTCACACAATGGCAATGATGAGAACCAACTTTTTCTATTCTCTACATCGCGTGACTGTCTTGATCTGTGGTGTATATCCAGGTCTCTACAGCACCTTACTTTCTTCTTGTGTGGTGTATATCCCAGGTGTCAGACCTCTCACTCACCTTGCTGTCAGGACTGACTGGAGCCAAGCTCGGGCGCCCCGTGACCTTTAACCTCACAGCACAGGGCAAGCTGATTGGCCCCCTGCTGCACGAGACCCAGCACGGCGCCTACTACATCCTTTTTGGACTCGGTAAAGGAAATCATTCATGATGTTACTGATCACGGTTACTGATCGCTAGCCACATCCTTGCTGTATGAACTAGTAGTAGTAGTAGCAGCAGTAGAAGAGTATTACTAAGATATGTTTTGAGTCTGTTATCAGTCAACTCGCTGTCTCCCCCGGTCTACCCTGGTCTCCTGTACTCCCCCGGTCTCTCCTGGTTTACCCTCGGTCTCCCCCCCTGGTCTCTAGGTACAGTGGAGGCTGTGTCTCTCTGGGATGTCTACTTGCGTGCCAACGGTGAAGCACCGCTCAGCGACTCACTGCGACAGAAGGAAGCGGACTGGGAGAGACTGAAGAAGACCAACTCCTCCTCCCTCCTGCACCTCTACAGGTACTCCACCAGTTGATGCCTCACAGCTGAACAGCTTTGTCTTATTAAAACCATAAATCCACTGGAATGCAGTATGGCTGCACATATGTCAATGGAAATGTGTTGCATTATGTAAGTAAAATGTTGTTTTACTCCATCTGTAAACACCTCTTCATCCTAACCCTCTCCTTTCTGTCCCTCTTCATCCTCACCCTCTCCTTCCCAGCGGGACAGAGCAGGTGAACTTCCTTCTCCCCCTGGTGGTGGGGTTCAGTAACAACCACAACAGCCTGGACAGCGGGACCAACCTGAACTGGACGCGGGGAGACTGGGCACTGGTGTACGGAGCCAGCAAGCTGTCGGTCCTCCGGGAGCGGGACGCACGCCGGGAATGGACCTTCAACGACGCGCCCATCCACAGGTAGGGGACAGGCGGCCTAGGGTCAAGGGGTCCACAGGTAGGAGACAGACCACCCGGGGTTCACAGGTAGGAGACAGACCAGCCGGCGTCCACAGGTAGGAGACAGACCACCCAGGGTCCACAGGTAGGGGAATGACCTCCCAGGGTCCAGAGGTAGGGGAAAGACCTCCCAGGGTCCAGAGGTAGGAGAGAGGCTACCCAGGGTACACCGGTAGGAGACAGACCACCCAGGGTCCAGAGCTAGGGGACTGATATCTAGGATCCAACAGTAGGAGACAGACCACCCAGGGTCCACAGGTAGGAGACAGACCACCCAGGGTCCACAGGTAGGAGACAGATGGCCAAGGGTCCATAGGTAGGAGAGAGACCACCCAGGGTCCACAGGTAGGGGACAGACCACCCAGGGTCCAGAGGTCCAAAGGTAGGAGACAGACCACCCAGGGTCAAGAGGTAGGAGACAGACGGCCCAGGGTCCCGAGGGATATCAGGGCGATGAACACACTCTAAGTAGATGCTAGACTGTGTTCTTTACTTGAAAGGGCCCCTACTTGACCCCTAGGTGTGATGGTTGATTAGCCATTAATAAATCTACCTCATCGTGACATCACAAGTTAGAGTGTCCATCCAGATGTACGATGATAGGTCAAGCCTACCCAATAGACTGTACCAACTGGTAGGCTGATCTGGGTTGAACTCTCACCATGCGGTCACTATAGGGTAGCTTGTAATGGCCGTTCAACATCCCACCTGGGGATGAAGTAAGGGCTCTTTAACAAGTGTGGGTGTGTAAAGTTCACTTTGTAAAAATGTAATAAAAGTATCTGAAGAAGAGCAAGGCTAATAGAGAACCCTTCATGTGTTCCAGTCAACCGGTGTCGGGTCACTTCAATGGGGATGGGATCCCAGACCTCTTCATCCAGCATTCAGCCAACGGTATCAGGAAGGTAGGGCTCCAGTCCCTACAGCTACACAACTAATACCGCCAGTATGGTTCCAGTCCCCTACATAAACACCACTAATACAGTAGTGTAGGGTTCCAGTCCCCTACATTAACACCACTAATACAGTAGGGTAGGGTTCAAGTCCCCTACATTAACACCACTAATACAGTAGGGTAGGTGTTCCAGTCCCCTGCATTAACACCACTAATACAGCTTCAGGTTTCTACTGAACTTGACTGTATTTCTCTCTCTCTCCAGGTGCAGATCGTGGATGGGGCAAACGGACATATTCTGTGGAAGGCTGAGTTTTTATGTCCGCACCTGGTGTTGGAGGCATCGGCCATACAGACCACCATGGGCTTATCCTCTTTCCTCTTCTGGGCCAGCCAGCCACTCACAGCCAAGAAGAGCCCTACAAAGACCACTGTGAGTACCTAACCTTACGTAGAGATGGTATTAGGTTAGAGGTGGTTATGTTTTTAGGTTACATATTGTGTAGTAACGTCTCCTATCCTCCAGGTGGCTCCAGGCGTAGCCTCAGCTGAACCTCTCATCAGGAACCTGTTCCTGCTCCATCCTACGTATCCCACAATCCTCCTGCAGCTCGCCAACACCACGGACACGGCAGTGGCAGGCGCAGGTACGACACACATGGTGACACCCAACGAGTTACTTGACCTGATTCAGGAACTATTATTTCAATCTAAATATTCTCTTAAGCCAGCGTAGGCAATTTGGAGAAACCCGCCAGAGTAAGCCCGATTTTTTACCTATCCAACCAAAAAGATCCCACTCCTCCCTTCAGGCCTCCTTCTAAAGCCAGTCACTTCCACTCTGCCAAATGGTCAAATCAAAGCACCAACGTGACTTTTTAAACTGGTTTTCAATAGCGTTACCTTTGACCCCCACAGTTAGTTACCAGGAGCCCCAGAGGGACGCGTCCTACATCACGGTGTCGTCGCAGCCCACCCTGGACTCGGAGCCCGGGGCCCAGGTAGTGAAGAGGCTCAGCCTGAAGGACGCCATGGCTAAAGCCCAGACGGTGAGGCTGAAGGAGGGCTCTGAGTCCAGGGGCCCCTCGAAACCCGGGGCCTTCGAACTCAACAAGTTCTTCAGACAACTCGGCTTCAGACCCCAGGTGAGTCCCACCTGGAATACACTGCAGCTGTACAGGCTAACAGTGGTGAACCAGGGTTAGCATGAAGGTTTGTCACTTATATTGATTGATTTATTGAAAGTACAAACATTGCTTGCTTTCTTCAGTGATGTTTCCACGGCGACCATCACAAGACACGGAAAGGTACAAGGTTGTGAAGACGCCAACACCAGAAGGAGACACTAGTACTACATAGTACTCCATGGAATACTAGACACCAAGTCCTGAGGATTTCTTTGAAAGTATTTATTTTATATGTAGGGATTTTCCCATTGTTTTTATTATTCATTGCATCCTTACAAAAAAAGGTGTTCACTTGAAATTATTTGATCCTAAGTATTTATTGAGAATGTTAACTAATTTATAATGTAGAAATGGCTTGATCTTAATTATTTAATGAGAATGTTTTAAACGTATTTAACATGTGGCTAAGGAGAGTTTTCTTAATACTTGAAATGGGAGCACAATGACGATACTGGAGAGAAACTGGAAACCTTTCTGTTGCTGCATCTCTCGTGTTTCTGTTCCAGTTTACAAGTTAAATGACATGGTAGTATAAGTACACAGCCTGTGCTGTTACAAATAAGTACATGGCCTGTACTAGTATACGTACGAGTAGTAGTACGCGGCCAATCATTCCTGTGGATTTACACTATAGCTTACACTTGTTCATTCCCACACTAATGGTGCCACTTATGATGAATAGTTTAGTATTGTGTATATATTTTACTGCTGTACAGTATTTATTGATTTTGCTTTAACATTTAAAGAAAAGAAACAAGTAATGTTTGTGTGAGAAACATTTTTGCCCTTGTTTTTTCGTGTTAATTTTGACTAAACTGGAGAATGTAAATACTATTTGGGAACGTGTAATTAAAAACAAAAGTACTCCTGCGTCCTTCGTTATGTGATAGTGTCAGATGACTATACCTGTGTAGGATAGTTAAAGTGAGTATCATTGGAATAGAAGACATCCCGATCTAAAACTACACACCCCTGCCTACAATCGCATAGTTGGAATATACAATAGCATTACTTAGGAGACGACACAAGTACATTTAGGATTTAATCTAGACTTGAATGCCAGGACATTAATTTTACCTTTTTAAGTCCTTCTGTGGCTCGGTAGGCAACAGCCGAGTGAGTTTCTGATGAAGGAATTCATTTTATTTTATACATTAAGCTTTCTTATACCAGTGAGGGGCATGTTTATGGAAATGAAAGGCAGAACAGCTGTGTCCTTGTATGTAAGGTGTGTATTTACAGTTCGACAGAGGGAACAGCTATAAGATGTATTCAGGGGTCGTGACCCTGGTAGAACCTGGACAGGAAGTCGGCAGGTCGCTGGTTCTCCGTCTCGTGGAAGTAGCGCATGATGTGGGTCTTCTGCTTCCACACCTTGATGGTCTCTTCTAGCTCCATCTTCCCCTGGAGAGAGGGACACGTTACCAAGAGACATGTCCCCATGGTTACCAAGACATATCTCCCCATGTATAAAAAGAGACGTCACCATGGTAACCAACAATCTGCTCTGTAATTAGTCATTTATCAGATGCTTTTATCCAAAGTCACTTACAGTGAATTCAGATACATGTCATTAAGGAGATGGTAGGGGTTAGACCGTACAGAGACAGGTCATTAAGGGGCAGGTAGGGGTTAGGGGGCGTCTTGCTCTGTGATGCCTGCAGGTAGACTGAAGACATTGGGGATCGAACCCAGAACAATTTGGCAATAGCCTGCACAGTATCCATTAAATTAAAAAAAATAAAATAAAA
>JAOPJO010000088.1:4701265-4712106 GCA_027123675.1 Molva macrophthalma
ACACACACACACACACACACACACACACACACACACACACACACACACACACACACACACACACACAGACAGACAGGTGGTGTAGAAGAAGATACATTGTGGGTCTTCCTGTGAGTTTACCCACATAGTGGTGACCAGGTTCCTATTGGCTTGTGTACCTGTCTGAACAGGTTCCTATTGGCTTGTGTACCTGTCTGAACAGGTTCCTATTGGCTGGTGTACCTGTCTGACCGGGTTCTATTAGCTTGTGTACCTGTCTGACCAGGTTCCTATTGGCTGGTGTACCTGTCTGACCAGGTTCCTATTGGCTGGTGTACCTTTCTAACCAGGTTCCTATTGGCTTGTGTACCTGTCTGACCGGGTTCCTATTGGCTTGTGTACCTGTCTGACCAGGTAACTAATGGCTTGTGTACCTTTCTAACCAGGTTCCTATTGGCTTGTGTACCTGTCTGAACAGGTTCCTAATGGCTTGTGTACCTGTCTGACCAGGTTCCTATTGGCGTGTGTGCCTGTCTGAACAGGTTCCTATTGGCTTGTGTACCTGTCTGACTAGATTCCTATTGGCTTGCGTACCTGTCCTATTGGCTGGTGAACCTGTCTCACAAGGTTCCTATTGGCTGGTTTACCTGTCTCACCAGGTTCCTATTGGCTGGTGTACCTGTCTGAACAGCGAGGTGGAGGAGTGGGATCTGGAAAGGTTTCCCCACACCAGCATCTCTCTGTCGGGGCCTCCAGGGTGGTCTCTCTCCCTGGACGGGTGTCTGCTCACAGAGTGACTGAGGAGAATGCACAGGTAGAAGGAGATATACAATCAGAACAATCACATTATTTTGCAGGTACTGGACGAGTGAGGTAACAATACTTGAAAAAGCAGTCTGCACCCTGTATATTGCTCCAAATGTGTTATTTTCGAAATGTTGAAATTGGATTACCAGTTTGAGAATTCATAGGTACCATGTCTCAGGGTTCTAACAGTGTCTCCTTGGTTCTAAGAGTTTCTCTTGGTTCTTACCTGGCTGGTTTAAAAAGCTCCTGTCTCCCTGGTGGTGCCTGGTGGTTCTGAGGTTTCACTGCTTCCTCTCTCTGGTGGCTTATCCGGACTCTCGGCACATCAGCCAACACGGCGTACTCCTCCCTACTCTTGCCCCCCAACTCCTCCCCGCTCCGACCCCCAGACTCCCAGGAGTCCATGGAGCTCTGCGAAGAGGTGTTCCTCTGCAGCTGAATCAGCGGTGGGGGGGAGGGGCTCTGTGTGTGGCGGGAGGGCCTATGGTTTTCAGGGGAGAGGCTTCGTTCCTCCATACTCCTCCTGCTGTCGGAGAACCGGTTGACGCTTGAACTCCTTGATGCTGGTCTACTGACTGACGAGGCGGTTCTACTGGTCTCCCTGGGCCCCTGGAAACCTTGCCTGCTTGTCTCCCTGGGCCCCAGAAAACCTTGCCTGCTGGGCTCCCTGGTCACATGGAATCCTGCTGATCTACTGGTCTCGCGGGGCCCCTGAGAGCCCACCATTTGACTGTCCTCGTTTGATGCCTGGAAGCTTGTTGTTCTACTGGTCTCTCTGAGTGCCTGGTAGCTTGTTGTTCTACTGGTCTCTCTTGCTGCATGGAAGCTTGTTGTTCTACTGGTCTCTCTTGGTGCCTGGATGATTGTTGTACTACTGGTTTCTCTTGGTGCCTGGAAGGTTGTTGTTCTACTGGTCTCTCTTGGTGCCTGGAAGCTGGTTGTTCTACTGGTCTCTCTTGGTGCCTGGAAGCTTGTTGTATTACTGGTTTCTCTTGGTGCCTGGAAGCTGGTTGTTCTACTGGTCTCTTTTTGTGCCTGGAAGCTTGTTGTACTACTGGTCTCTCTTGGTGCCTGGAAGCTGGTTGTTCTACTGGTCTCTCTTGGTACCTGGAAGATGGTTGTTTTAGTGGTCTCCCTTGGTGCCTGGAAGCTGGTTGTTTTACTGGTCTCTCTGTGTGCGAGAGAGCTTGCTGTCCTGCTGGGCGAGCAGGATCGAGATACAGACGAGCTATGAAGGGAATATGTTGAATCCCTCAGGGAGCGCGAGGAGCTGTTCCTCTCAGACATTGCCGGGTCCTGGGTGGTTCTCCTCTGGTTGTGGCTGCTCTCTGCGGAGGTGATTTTCCTCAGGATGGAGTAGCCTGGCGAGTCAGCGTTGGCTGTTCTGGAGTTGGAGGAGCCAAGGCGGTTGAGAGAGGTGACGGACTCTGCCTTCTGCAGCGAGGAAGCTCCCGGAAGGTCATAGCTTCTCCTGGGTGGCGAGGAATTGCGTCCATCGCGACCCCTGGCGAAACCGCTTGACTCAGACTTGAGGCCCTTGGTAGGAGTATCGTAGGCCCGTTTCGGAGAGGTACGCCCGGAGTCACTAAAGGAACCTTTAGCGTCTGCGTTCTTGGGTTGGTACCGACCCGGAGACTCGTTGCTCTTCCTTCCTGGAGAAGAACTTCGGCTGTCATTAACTCGACTCCCGCTATAACTGCTCAAAACAGTCTTGTTCAATATCAAATGGTTGTCCATTGTGTCATTGCTTCGTCTTGCCGATCGGGAGCTGGAGTTGTCCTGTTCTAGATTGTTCTGTGTGTTCCAAGCGTCCGGGTTGCGTAGAAGAGCCTGGCTTTCGATGTCGTATCCCTCCCTGATGGGGGAGCCGCACCGACCTGGATGACCTCTACTACTGAGGGATGTGACTGATTCAGACTTCCGGATGAGGCTCTGACTTGTTGAGCTGTAACTTCTCCTGGTGTGCGGAGAGCTGTCCACCTCACAGAAGCCCCCGTGGTCTTGTCGTGGGGGCGAAGAGGAATAACTGTTTCCCAGCTGCCTCTGGCCATTGGAGATGCTGCTAAGAGGTTCTGTTTTGCGGAGTGAGGTGAGGCCAGATGTACTGTAGTCCTTCCTCAAAGGAGAAACGCTTCTGCCCTCCTGGACTCTGCCGCTCAACACACCATTTGTCTCGCTTGTTTTACGCAAGACGCTCTTAAAGTCTGAAACGGTAGTGCCTTGGGATTTGACAGAACTAGCAAACGATTTGAAGTTCCTGGGCAGTGTTCCAGAACCAGTACCTCTTCCTGATGGGGCCTGGGAGGGGCTCCTGGACCTTCTCTCCGGGCCACCGCCATCGAAGCTTCGTGTATTGTGGGAGACGCTCCCTTCGCCACGCCCGAATGGTGATCGCCCTCGTGTTGGAGACGAAGAACGCGATTGGAGGGTGGAGCATAGTCTCGAGGCATCATGTCGTCCAGGCTGCTGATTGGATGAAGATAGGTGAGAGGAGAGGTTTCCTTTACCGTACGAGCTGCCCTGGCGTCTTTGGCCGGTCGAGGCCAGCGACTCTGCGATCTTAAAAGGCGTGGGACTCGGAGAGCGAGGGCCAACCTGGGCCTCGACCTCGACCGCAATCTCGTAGGGATCAGGAGGTGGTGAGATCTGGTTCTTGTCCTGGTCCTCTTGGCCTGGTCTGTCGGGGGGTGCTGCCACGTGACGGTTTCGGAAGGGGACGGTGTCTTTGGGCTCGATGTTCCGAGTGTTGAAGACTGGGTGTCCTCTCTCAAAATGGCGGAACGGAGCCGGTGGACTCTGGTCATGCAGCGAGCGGGAACCTGCAGCTCTTCCCAGGGAGAAATAGCCGCTGTCTCTGCTCTCTCTTTCTCCTCTGAACCCTGGGAGCAAACCACAAGCAGCTGAAAACAGACAGGTATAGGGAACTCTAGATGTCAAAGATCAACTGCCAAGCACGGAGTCCCTGACACGAGGCCAACTATATTGTATTACTGATAATTGCCCTGCAAAACCTTCACCGGTGGCAGCTATCACACAGGTTAGCTGACAGCCTGGGTGTGTAAAGAACACCTTTGAGTGTAAGTGGATACTGATTGGTCAAACGCTGCAAGTCACGGCTGCACTAGCCCTAACACTTGCTAGTTAGCAAACTGATGCATCATTTTCAATTCACAGGATGCTATTTGGGTCTCCAACCTTCTCCTTGCTATCCTTTATACATAAATGCACTTAGTGCGGGTGAAAGGATAGGAAAGTCAAAAGCCAAAAAAGTCAACAATAGAAATGTGGATGTCCATACTGCTGTACCAGCTTCAATTAACCGGGGTGTGGTA
Source organism: Molva macrophthalma (assembly GCA_027123675.1). NCBI lineage: Eukaryota > Metazoa > Chordata > Actinopteri > Gadiformes > Lotidae > Molva > Molva macrophthalma. The sequence continues at coordinate 4,705,384 of JAOPJO010000088.1, forward strand.
GGTTGCTGTACTGGGGGGTTAGGGAACCTGGGGGGAGGGCAGGGGTAAAGTACCTGGGGTTTTGCTGAAGGCGTCCCTGGCACGGGCTTCCCCCATCCATTCCCGGGGGTCGGGGCGGTGTGCAGGGCGGTCCAGGCGGGTCATAGCGGGCTGCTGTGGGAGATAGTCGTCGTCAGTGTTGCTGCTGAGCTCAGGGGAGTCGCTCCGGTCGGCACAGCTAGGAGAAGAAGAGATGGAGACAGAGGGAGAGAGTAGGGGGTACATGTACATATATATACACACACATACACACATATTACATACGTCTGTCCTACTAGCTGTCTATGTTGTTACCTGTCTTTTGTGTTACCTGTCTATCCTCCTACCTGTCTGTCCTGTCTGTTGTCCTACCTTTCTGTGGCCTTACCTTTCTGTGGCCTTACCTGTCTGTCCTACTATTTGTCTGTGGTCATACCTGTCTGACCTTCTACTTGTCTGTTGTACTAGTACTACCTGTCTGTGGTCCTACCTGTCTGTGCTGCTGCTGTCGTTGTCGGCGTCGCAGGTGTACAGTCCACAGTCGGTGCTCAGGATGCACACGGAACTCCTCCGGTAACCACGGCAACCCCCGCTGACATCACAGTAGATGCTCACCACCGATTGGCTGTCAGAGTCGTCCTGATAAATTGAGACGACGGGACAGTCGGCATCACGTCAATCAAGTAGTGTTTGGCCTCACCGTTGCGATACCATCTCACCGTAGCGACACTGTGTTACCGTTGTCTCTCTTAGGCATCAGATTCTCAGCAAGCTAGGGTAGTGCTAGCTAGCTATGCTAGATATGTATGCTAGTTAGCAATGTCAGTTAGCAAGGTACGTTTGCTAGGTAGTGAGCTAGGCCAGTTTAGAGCTTGTTCTTTTACCACACAACTGAACACACACCCAGAATGGCCACGAAGGAGTAGATTAAGTTAGCGTTGCAAAGTGGGTTCACTGAGTTTGTAAAAACCATTGACCGCCCCATCTCTCTCTTTCCTTCTCCCAGTCTTTGTCTCTCTCTCTCTCTCTCTCTCTCTCTCTCTCTCTCGCTCTCTCTCTCTCTAAGATGCTGGGTCTCTTGGCCGATTAGGGTTACACACTGTAACTCAACTCTTGTTCTCATCATTATTTCATGATTCTTTTTTTAACCTGGCATAAATCTTATTGCACGAATTAACATCTTCAAAATCATCCAAACTGTTTGACTTTACCGCACTTAGAGGACTGACCATCTCCTCAAACCTTAAACTAATCCTTACCTGAGACTCAACTGACCCTACTGTGTGGGACAGCAGGTCCTGGTTGTCGGACTGAAGTGATCTGGTGTGTGAAAAAATAACCAAACTCAAAGATCAAACTCATGAGAGAACTAAACCCAAAATAAGATGTGTGCAGAGACCCAAGTTCACCAGTGGGGGTACTGTTACCGTTGTTTGGTTTCCGTGTTGAGCTCCAGTTTAAATTTTAGCCGAGATATGAGAATATAAAGGCTTCTGTGTTGTCTTGTGGTAGTGTATGTCGACTTCCTTTATACCTTGACTCTATAAACAACCAATCCACAAAGAGTAGCACATGATCTGCCTTCATCAATCTGTAATGAGAGAGAGAGCTAGGCTACCACATCTCTCTCTCTTTAGCACTGCCTCTCTTTGTCTCTCTCTCTCACTCTATTGACCTTTCAACAGCAGGAAAGGTCATGTGACCCAGTGACTCAAAAGATACAGAACACAGTAGAACTACATCAGAGACTTCACACCCTCATACCACAATATATAGATTTAGAATATATTGATATAGATAAAGAATATATAGATACAGAATACATCACACCTGATCAACTACGTCAAAAATATCTCAAATATAACAGCAGCTGTATCCCTGCCCAGAGAAACACCACACGGCCCTCTCCTATTGGTCCTCCCTAGGGATGACCTCATCAAAAGTGTGTTTACCTTCCAAGGATGTACCTCCAGACGCAACCTGTCCACTTCCTCCTCGAGTCCCGCCTCCTTCCTGCCGCTCACTTCTCCCACCCTCACCGTTGGTGAAACCTCCTCCTCGCCCGTCACTGTCCGCGTCTCAGCGCTAGTCCTGGATTTGTTCCCTGTTCTGTTCCTGATCCCGGTAGCGCTCTCCTTTCCCGTGGACGGCGTCGCCTCCTCTGTGTGCGGCCCTGCACCATTGTGCATGTGCTTCTGGCGGAGGCAGTCATGGCAGCGTGACGGGTCGAAGATGTTGGGCTGGAACTTGGCGCAGACCGGCTCGCCAGGAGGGAGGGGCATGGTGGGGAGGGAGGGGGGGAGGTGCTCATCTCACCCCCGAGAGACCACTTACGACAGGTAGGGGTTAGACAGTACAGGGACAGGTCATTAGGGAGCAGGTAGGGGTTAGACAGTACAGAGATGGGTCATTAAGGAGCAGGTAGGTGTTAGATAGTCAAGAGAAAGGTCATTATGAGCAGGTCGGGGTTAGACAGAAGAGAGACAGGTCATTAACGAGCAGGTAGGGGTTAACAGTACAGACAGGTCATTAGGAGCAGGTAGGGGTTAGACAGTACAGAGACAGGCCATTAAGGAGCAGGCAGGGGTTAGACACTGCAGAGACAGGTCATTAAAGAGCAGGTAGGGGTTAGACCCGAAAGGAACCTGGAACCATTTGGGAGTCGAACCTCCTCCCACTACACTATCCTGCCAGTAACATACGTGTTGTTGTGAATGACCATGTTACTCTACGGGTGGACACTTTCATTCAAGCTTTTTGTCTGCATCTCCTTGTTTACGGTCTGTCCGGTTATGTGTAGAGTATGTTGTTTTGTTTATTGTGCCTGACAAATGGTAAACAACATAGACCACACATAACATTTACACATATACAGTACATACACATGTTCTCGAGGTCCGACCGAACATTTTAATTATTGAAAGTAAACAACTTAACGCAGACACGTAATACCCTAGTAGACACACACACCCAAACACACACACACTAGTCAAACATTCACTAGTGATCATACAACCCACACTAGTAGAACATTGACTAGCGATCACTACAGACGCACAAAAACAATATATATACATATATATACATATATATACATATATATATATATTTATAGGCAACATAATGAGCAGTGCCTACCTGGTAGAGGTACGGACTAGTTCTGTTTTTTTTTCTTTTTCTGGTCTTTCTAGGACTAAGGCTTTTCTCTCTAGGACTAGAGCTGGTCTCTTCTGGGCTAGATCTGCCAGTTTCTTTGGGAGCTTGCAGACCCCTAAGAGACACATGGCTCATCCCTCACTTTCCCCCTCAACCTAAAACACACACCTGATTGGCTGCTCCAACAATAGGGGAAACTGAAGCACGCGGGTGGCCATGATGGCCCAGCTTACACTGGAGAGAGGGCTCGAGTGGAGACAACATGGAGCTGGTGGCACAGTGATGTGTTGTATTAAATATCATGGGCTTTAGAAAGGTAATCAAACTCCTAATGGAGACAGCTGGGACACCAGGCCCAGCGTTAATAAATAAACAGCCCAGAAGTATGGACTAACAACTATGGACAGTAAAACATTACCATCCTAAATAAAACACTGCTGAGGTATGGACTGGAATACACTTAAACATTACCGTCCTAAATAAATGATCTTGCTACATTTTATATTGTAGTTAACACAGGAGAATGATGGACTAACATACACTAAGCCCTCCAGGAGGTCTAAAGGCTGTCTGGTATTAAGGATCTCCAGCAGGGAGAAACCATGATGACAACTTCCTGGTTCTCAGGAAGCAGTACGAGTCCGTCCAAAACAAAAGAGAACAGAGACGCCGTCATAAAGACAAACATTTTATTATTCAATCAAAGTCTACACAGCAAACACTTTTGCTCATCATTTATACATTATTCAGAATCCCAATCAGTAGAAAAACAGGTTAGGAGCAGATAGAACTGTAACGACATCACCACTACCGGTGTGATGACACCTTAACTACAGGTTATGATGGCCAATATAAGCCTCTGCATTCCTGTTACGATGGAGATCAGGGGTCAAACACTGTGTGATCCACAGAGTTCATCCAATCCACCCTCGCTCTCTCTCAGTCCTTGTAGTGCTGTCTCTTCCCAGTCTGCTGGCGGCGTTGTCTCTTGCTCGTCCTCCCGGGACGAACCTTGACCTTGGACTCGCTGGAGCGGCTGTCGCCCTGGCGCCCGCGAGCCCCCTTCCCATCACGCTTATGTTTCCCCTTCCGCTGCTTCGTAGCGGCGTTGAGCGACGTGGACAGAGAGCGGATCCTGGGACAGACAGACTTTGTGGTCAGACAACGACAACATGTGTATATGTGTGCAGCACGTGTATACTATACGTGTGCTACATCTGTGGCATATGTATACTTTTTAACATATGTGTTAACTGTGTACCCCATGTGTGTATTTTGTGTGTGTACTACAGAATGTGTATTTTATACTTTTTGTTGATGATGGGATGATGGGCTTGCTTTGGCATTGCGGCTATTTTCTCTCCATACTCCTCCCCCGCCTTCTTCAATCCTGCCTTCTCCTCTCCCTCCTCCCCTCCGCACACCTTGAAGAACAGATAAAAGTCAGTCTCTCTACGCCGGCCTTCTTGGATCTAGAAAGGATAAGTTCCATGCGTCTCTACAGCCGCCATCTTGGATCTAGAAATGATTAGTTTCATGCATCTCTCCACAGCTGACATCTTTGATCTCTACCTCTGTGTTGTCGAGGCCCAGCAGTTTGGCGTCCGTGAGGTCCAGGTTGCTGATGGTCGTCACGGTGACGGTGTGGTTGGGGTGGTCATACTGGATGCTCTCTGTGGTATCTGTGACCGCCTCTTCCAAATCATCATCTTCCTCTTCTGTTGAGCCACCGGATGAAGACAAGCAGGAAGTAGAACATCATGTCTTTACAGAGCAACCATTTCAACACCAGGTGTGATGTCATCAGCCATTACAAGCCCTGTCATAATGTACCCATTAGGGACGGACAAATTAGGAGCTGGTGTGCACCCTGATGTATGATGGGTGGGTCAGTACCACCAGTTGGTTCAGTCAACTAGACTGAAATTATATATTTACTATTTTACAACCCAATTATCTATCAGGCACTTTTATCCAAAGACACATATCAAATTCAGATACATGTCATTAAAGAAGCAGTTAGGGGTTAGGGGGAAGCTTGCTCAAGGATGCCTATAGGGAGACTGGACAATGGGGATTGAACCCAGACCCTTTCAGCTGGGAGTCCAACACCCTGACCATGCTGCAGTAGCGGTCAACCCACCGAGAGCATCCGTCCTCTCCTTCAGCATCCGGATGTACTCTTTATGCCGCTGAGGATAAACAAATGTTCGCAGTAAGCAACCTCTCCAAAGCCCATCCACCCCTCGGTACATGTTGTTTACTACTTATTAAAAGTAAACAGCGGCGATAGTAAAGGGCGCGTGTGGTGGTTACCTCTTCTCTCACGCGGATGTGCTCCTCTTTTATCTTCTTCTGGATCTCCACCACCGCTGCCTTCCGACGCTCCACCTTCCGCTTGTGGAAGCCGGTCAGATACTCCCTGCACCGGGGGATTAACATTGAGTTTACACCTCGACTTACGTTAAGTAATACACTTGGAGACGCAGGGCATGATTAAATACATGATACAAAGGGAAACTAAATAGTAAACATGTCCACTTCAACCAGTAATTCAACGGCTAAGTGCTAACATGTTATGAACTAAAATGTGGCTCCTGGTTTTTAGAAATATTCTGACTTACTGTCGGTTGTCGTCGTCAAACGTAACAATGCATTTATTCTCTCGTTTCTTAGATCCCGGCTTGAATTTAGCTTTATGAGGCGCATTGTTGGTTTTCTTCTTGTTCTTCATGTTTACACGTGAGTAGCTGTCTAGCTTGGTCCGCGTCAAATGGTTCCGACAGCAAACATTATCTGTCATGATGGTTCCACTACTAGAATTTGCAGAATAAGTTCCGCTTAAATATATAAAAGTTGTTTGTTTGTAGAGTAATGTAGGAAATACTAATAATATGGAATGACATGTTTCAAATATAACAAATATTGTCAGTTTCACCAACAATTAAGAATGCGTTGGTTTCGACTAAATAGTTAAATATATTTTCTCCCATTTCAGTTTCGATACAATACATCACCCACATGACAAACTTGATTTTAAATGGATAAACTACATATACAAGTAGTTTATATATTGATTAAATATAAATATAAATAAAAATCAGATGCTTCAGCTTTTACCATTTGTTTTATTTAAAAATAAAATCCACATAAACATCGAAATCGAAAAGTACAACACAAATAAAAGAAACAAAACAGAAATTTGGTAACTTAATATTACTAATGTTCTACAGTTTTCAGATGACGTCAAACCATAGCCAATTGTTGACTAAACATACCAATAAAATCCACATCTTAATATTTCTAAAAAATATCTTAAAAGGTGCAATATTTAGCATTTAGTGACATCTAAATGGAGGATGCAGATTGCAAAAACAGAATTACCCCCGAGAAGCGAAGTGTCAAGGAATGAAGTTAGGGACGTTAGCAATGTTTATCCCTTCCGGACGTTTTCCAAAGGAGTGGAAGACGTCCTCCCTTGGGAGGTGTTTCAGGCACGTCCAGTGGGGAGGAGGCCTCGGGGAAGACCCAGGACTAGGTGGAGAGATT
>JAOPJO010000088.1:4716812-4727192 GCA_027123675.1 Molva macrophthalma
ACACACACACACACACACACACACACACACACACACACACACACACACACACACACACACACACACACAACCTACTCCAGGTTGTGTAGGGCACGGGGCATCCGCTCCACCTCAGCCAGCAGCGACCTCACGATGACATCATCGCCCTTCAGCCAATGGACAGCAGCCTTCAGGGCCGACGCCCACCAACGGCAGACGGGGTCTGTGACTGGCCACCACAACAGGAAGTTGTTAACAATCGTCATTGTCACACTAACAGCAGCCAATCAAAACGGACGACCTGTGTCGTTCCCAACTTCTGTGATATGGCTCATATAAAACTTTATTTAAGGTGGACATCATCACAGACTGATGTGTGCTGTTTGACTTGACTAGATTAGTGTGAGTGGAGTATTTGGTCCTTGCAGTACTTAAGTAGAAGTACTACAGTAGTAGTGGTAGTAGTACTTTGATGACTTTATAACAGTGCGATTCAAGGTGACATCATCAGTGATAAATGAGCTGATGAGGGCCTGACAATCTCAATGAGATCATTATTCAATGTAATTGACGACTGAACGACTCCAACATGAATGCCGGAAGTTAATGCTGAAGCTAAGCTAAATGTGATTAGCATGTCATTGGGCGGTGGCTACCTGGCGTGCTGCTGTGATTAGCCGGAGCGGGGAAGGAGGGGGCGGAAGAGGGCGGGTCCTCAGTGCAACGCTCCAATAGCTGCAGGAACTCCAACGCACTGCAGAACTCCCTGGGAGAGAGACATAGATACACAAAAGGGAGTCAGAGACACAAAGAAACAAGAGACATGGAGATGTCTCTGGTCTAGGCTGGTCTGGGTGGTGGTATAGCGGTTGTCTAGGGGGTCTGGTGGTGGTCTAGGGGGTCTGAGGGAGGCCTAGGGGATGTCTGGACTCTAGGGGGTCTAAGTGAGATCTAGTAGTCGTCTAGGGGGTCTAAGCGAGGTCTAGTGGTAGTCTAGGGGGTATAGGCGAGGTATAAGGGGTCTGGTCAAGGTCTAGTGGTAGTATAGGGGGTCTAGGCGAGGTCTAGGGGGTCTGGGCAAGATCTAGTAGTAGTCTGGGGGTCTAGGTGAGGACTAGGGGATCTGGGCGAGGTCTAGGAGAGTTCTTGGGGAGGTCTAGGAATGTGGGCTAGGGGTCTGGCTGTGTCTAGGGGAGGTCTTGGGATGTGGTCCAAGGGGTCTAGGCAAGCTCTAGGGGGTCTGGGGGAGGTCTCACCCTGCAGGCTCGCTGTGCGGCTGGATCAGAGAGAGAACGGTCCGTTCCAGAAGCTTCTCACAGAAACAGCGGTGGAGTAGGCCCAGAGGGTTGGCTGGAACATCATCATCATCATCCTCATCATTATGTTTCCACAACAATAAATACGGTCATAATGATGATCATAAGCTGCTACTTTATTCATCCCAGACAGGAAATTCAGGAAATGTTTTTTTTTCCTTTTCCGAGATGTTATATGACATAGATACATAGATCTATAGATCTATATCTATAGATCTATATCCACCTATATCTATATATCCTTATAAAACATTAAATATTGTCAAATCCACAGGGATAACATTACAGAATATTATTTACTATCTAGGTCACATGGTTTTATCCAAAGCAACTTTAAATCCACGTAGTTTAGGAGGAAGGGGCTTGTGGGCATCTTGCTCTCGGGTGCCTACAGGTAGACTGAGGACACTGGGGATCGAACCCAGAACCTTTCAGCTCGGACTCAGACACCAAGACCACTACACTATTCTGCCCCTAATAGCTTATTTGTTGGGGCTCAAAGTGCTCAGATTGGCTCAAACGTTGTGATGGCATACCCGTGTCTCTCTGGGTGCTGTAGAGCCCGTCGCAGTCCTTTGACTTCACCGACCAATCACAGCTCAGGAAGAACTGCCTGCCCAATGGGGTGAAGAGCCAGCGCAGGCCGTCGGGGACGGGCTTGGGCTCCGATTGGTTGGCCAGGCCTTCGGCACAGCTCAATAGGTAACCCTGGGAAACGGACCAACCAATCAGAACAGAGAACAGGAAAAAGTAGTTCAACTTCTATTCAATATGGTTTGTTTTGTAATAATAATTAATAAATAAAAAAATACATATATCATACATATAAAAAATAAAATAAATAAAAATAAAAATACATCCGTCTTGTGTTTTATGTTCATATGTAATGCAATATTATAATAAAAGTAATATTATAATAATTGGATCCACTGGACTGTTAGGTAGATAGAAAATATGAAGTCATTTCTCATCAGTGACCTAAACAATGTACAACATATCTTAAAACAGGAGGACCAAGAGAGAGGGAGACGGACGGACAGAGAGTGGGAACGACAGAAGGATGGAGACATCTGAAAGAGGAAGGAGCTACTGACCGGTAGGCAGGAGAGGTGGTGTCCCAGCACACATCTCAGGGCGGTTGCCGCGGTAACGTAGATGTGAGCCAGCTGGGCGGGGGCCATGTTTCCCAGGGCGCTCTCGCTCAGGTTCACGGCACTCAGAGACAGAGAGAGAGCCCAGAGGCTGCTGCGCTGTGGCAGCTTCCCTGTAAAGAGACATCAGCGGTGAGCACTCCTAGCTCTTAGCAGACCTAGCTCTTAGCACCCCTAGCTGTTAGAACCCCTATATGTAAGCAGACCTAGCTGTTGGCAACCCTAGCTGTTAGAACCCCTATATGTAAGCAGACCTAGCTGTTGGCAACCCTAGCTGTTAGAACCCCTATATGTAAGCAGACCTAGCTGTTGGCAACCCTAGCTGTTAGAACCCCTATATGTAAGCAGACCTAGCTGTTGGCAACCCTAGCTGTTAGAACCCCTATATGTAAGCAGACCTAGCTGTTGGCAACCCTAGCTGTTGGCAACCCGAGCTGTTGGCAACCCGAGCTGTTGGTCCCTATCCACTAGCCTAGCGGGACTAGCATCAGAGACAGAGAGGGGCAGCTTCCCTGTAGAGAGCTTCCCTGTAGCACGTCTAGCTGTTAGCGCACCTAGGGACACTTGCATTACGCTGAAACAAGCTTGTTTGTCTTGCGGTTGGAATGGGTTACAGACCACTGCACGGAAAAATGTCTAGCAGCGACTAACGGCAGCTAGCAGCGACTAACCCACCGGTTAGCTGGAGCTGGCTGAGCTTGTGGTAGACGAGTGCTGCGTCCCTGGCGCTGGTGCGGGCCTCCTCCCCCTCCAGCTTCCCCCCCACCTGGTGCACCAGCCAGCCCAGCGGGGTGCGGCGGTGCAGGCCATAGCGCACCAGGTTCCAGGACAGGGAGCACAGCAGGTCGAGGGTGGAGGAGGGCAGCGCTCGGCTCAGCACCGACAGACAGGTCTCCAGGCTGCCCAGGGCGGCTGTGTAGTCTCCCTGCGGGGGTCAGAGTCAGGCGCAGCCTACTGTGATGTCACGCAAGTAGACCATCAACATAAACTTGTGTGACGTTAATGTTCACCTCGACTATAATGTATGATGTTCACGTGGACATTTCTACTGGTCATAATATGTGTCTAGATGTATATTGTACGTAGTTACCTAGCTCACTAAAGAATATTAGTGGGTAGTTTTGGCAATGCAGTAAAATGCATTGCCATTAAAATGCATTTTACTGCATTGTAATGGCGTTCAACTGGGTTTTAATTCAGTTTTATTGTGTTGTGGTTCTACTGTGTCCTACTGGTCTCTACTTTATCCTACTGGTCGCTACTTTGTCCTACTGGTCTCAACTGTGTCCTACTAGGTTATACTGGTCTCGACTGTGTCCTACTAGGTTCTACTGGTCTCCACTGTGTCCTACCACGTTCTACTGGTCTCCACTGTGTCCTACTCACCCGGTGTAGGTGGAGGTCGGCCTGCTTGCGGTGTCTCCAGAAGGAGACGGACCTGGGAGAGTGCAGGGGGGTGATGGGCTCCCACAGGTTCAGCACCCTCACGCAGCCCCACACCGCCCCCACCCCACTCAGCACCCACACCATCACCCACGGCAACACACAACGCAGCCACGACGCTGCAGGAAGGAGGGGGTGGTAGGGTTCATAATGGGCATAACAACAACTACAGTAATAATGGTAGCAACGCAGGGTAGTCTAGTGGTCCCCAGCATCTGTAGTCTACCTGTAGGATCCTAGAGCAACAAGCTAACCCCTAGCTGCATCTTAAAAAGGACCATACCAGTCTGGGTGATCAAACCATCGTAACGTCTCTCCTGGCTTTACTAAAACATCCATTAGCAAAATCATTTGTCAAAATCACTTCCTTGTACCGTTTCTGCCGGAGAGCATTTAGCGTGTGCACGCCTGCCAGGAATGTATGTACAATGGCAATACAGCACTTTAGTCTTTTGGAATCAATACAGAGTTTGTGGACATAACCATAGCCATACAAGTACTTACAATGTCCTATCACAAAGACCAAAAACTGATGTTTTTAGTGAAGCCAGGAGAGAGTTACGATGGTTTGATCACCCCCACCGGTGTTGTTACTGGGTGTGCATGTCTTTAAGGAGATGAACAACCAGACCAGGTAGTAATAATTGTAATTGTAATAATAATAATAATAATAATAATAGCCAACCACTAGAATAACAATAGGTATCCACAGATTCACTGTGAATACCTAATAAGTTAAAGAAGAAGGACAGGAAGTTAGAGGAAGTAAACAGGAAGTTCCCTCACCGAAGTTCTGAGTGTGTGCGGGGAACCAGGAGAGGGTCCTGGAGGGTCCGTGTGTGGGGCCCAGGCCGGCCCCGGGGCCGGGGGGCCCCAGTAGGGAGGGAAGGGGGTTGAGGGATAGGCAGAGGAAGGTGAGCGCACACAGCAGGAGGCGTGACGCATCCATCACCCCTACTGAGGAGGGCGAGTCCGGTTCGTTCTTCATCTGAGAGAGAGAGAGAGAGAGAGAGAGAGAGAGAGAGAGAGAGAGAGAGAGAGAGAGAATCACACAGGATCCCAGGGAAAAAAAGGGAAGGTCTGTGTGTGCACGTGTGCGTACCAGCTCATGGTCCAGTAAAGGGCTTCCAGGTTCAGAGTCCACACAGTAGGGAGAGAACTGGGGTGAGCTGGACCCAGAGTCAGATGCAGGAGGTGACATCATAACCACTTCCTGTTTGAGGTCCACATCCTCCGACAAGACCACACCTTCTACGGGAGGGGGAATGGAGAGAGTATCATTAGTAAAAAGCTTCGTAGCGTGTGTGTAAGGCGTAACCATTGGGCGAGGGATACGTACTGTTCTTCTGATTGGCCATCTTCAGGGCAAGGTTCTCCTGACGCAACCTATGATTGGTCTGCTGCAGGTATTTGATGTAGTCGATGGCCTTCCGCAGAATGCCAGACTTGTGCATCTGAGAGAAAAAAAAAAGTAGTCTCTCGTTAGGAACACTTCTCATGTAATCAAATGTATTATCGTTTTTAAAGCCCCAACTAGAACAAGGCTAGGTAGCTAACAGGTCGTAGCATCTCAGCCCATCACTAGGTCACAGAGCAATGCTAGGTAGCCAACATACCATAGCGTCGCTGCTAGGTAGCTAACATACCTTAGCGTCATTGTTAGGTAGCATCGTTGCTATGCAGCATCAATACAAGGTAGCATTGTTGCGAGGTAGCTAATCAACCTCAGCATTGCTGCTAGGTTGCGTCGTTGTGAGGTAGCTTACCAACCTTAGCATTGCTGCTAGGTAGCGTCATTGCTAGGTAGCTAACATACCTTAGCATCATTGCCCATGACAAGGTCACGAAGCTCCAGGATCTTGTCGTTGATGGACGAGCGGTAGCGCTTCTCGATTATGTTGTGGGTAGTGCGCCTCTCCCCCTCCTTGACCACACCCCCCTGGATTACCGCGCCCATCATGGTCTGGATCTGCTCCCCACCAAATCTAGAGCCGCCGCCGCAGTGGGCGGAGCTCGACTGCAACTGCTTGATTGGCAGCTTGTCCCCTCCCCCCATCATGACAGGAAGCGTGGTGAGAATGTTGCTGCCCATGAGCGTCTGAGAGAAGAAAGTCAGTCCCATTACATCTCGAGCTTGAAGAAACGTGAAAAGCCAAACAGCATTTGCTTTTCTCTCCATACCTGCAGTGATGTGGTCTGGAGAGGTGTGGTGAGGGTGGTGATCCCGCCAGGGTTCTGTACGGTGGACAGAACCTGCGTCCCGTCGGCTTTCAGTGTTGTCAGAACCAGCGAGTCCGTCTTCAAGATCTGAGGCTGCTGGACCAGAACCTGACCGGAGACAAAACAGTTTGAGCCTGCTGCGCTCTCGGCTTTATGATTACTCCTCTGGGGTCACTTTATTTTGACAATCATATATATACCATACACATAACTAGACCGATAAATGCTTGCATATTATTTTGTTTTGATGTTGCATGTCCCTTTGGCTCACACAGTTCGACAACAGAACGTCATACGACAGTACGTCCTACGTTTTTTGGCTTGTGGCGTTAAATGTTACAACATTGTTCTCACATAGCATCGTGCTGGAACTTTACCAGTAATGTCACAACATCTTATGCAGGGAAATAGGTGGAACGCATTTGCCGTTCATGTTGATTGTTTGTCTTCCAAGAATAGACTAATGGTATGCCGTTTTAAATGTTCCTGCCGCAAGATATTGTGGGATGGCATTATCTCCTTTCCTTTCGTAAAGGATGGTCCAGTGTAACCAATGCTAAAGGAGATAAGAAAGGAAGCATTGAAGCACCTTTCCTTAGCATTAGGAGAATTCAAACAGCTCTCATCATGGCTGCCACTTGGATACTTCCTGGTAATTTCAGTCAGTTAGGAACCCAAGTAAAAAAGACAATCCGACCGCAGCCACAGCCTACCTGCTGCATCTGCTGTTGCATGGTGTGGACAGTAGTGGGCGTGAGGACCCTCTGGTGCTGGATGGTCATTGGCTGAAGTTGTGGAGTCATGATGCTCTGCATCTGAGGCTGCAGGACTGGGGGGAGGAGCCAAACCATCAGCCAGTATTAATGGAGCTCCATCAAAAGAGATCAGATAAGGCTTTATTAATCCCAGATGAGAGGGTGGTGTGTCACAGCAGAAACTACAGGACCATAATTGTTAAAACAATGTTTAAATGTTAATAAAAACTATAAAAGAATACACAGAAAATATGTCTACATACAGAATCACAGTAAGATTTGCTTTAAATATATATATTATACATTTTTTCCAGCTATGTAATTTGGTTCCATATGGTTACCTTGGAAACTGTGGGCAGGGCTCTGGTGGCAGATGAGTGGGTTCTGGATGAAACGTGATTGGCCACCGCTGCTGGTTATCATGACAGTCTGCGGTGCCTGGGTCTGAATGGGCAAGGGGGTCTGGCACTGGGTCTGGACCAGCGTGTGAACCGGGAAGCTCTGGGTCTGCATGGGGATGCCCTGGGTGTGCACCTGAGCAAGGGACATCCAGTCAGTCAGCAGACTCTTTTATCCAGAACCACATACAGTGAATACAGAGACAGGTCAGCACTACCTGGATGGTGGGCTAATGAACAGGTCCAATAGTACCTGGATGGTGGGCTAGTTAACAGGGCTAGTAGTACCTGGATGGTGGGCTAGCTAACTGGGCTAGTATTACTTGGATGGTGGGCTAGCTAACTGGGCTAGTATTACTTGGATGGTGGGCTAGCTAACAGGGCTGGTAGTACCTGGATGGTGGGCTAGCTAATAGGGCTGGTAGTACCTGGATGGTGGGCTAGCTAATAGGGCTAGTAGTACCTGTATGGTGGGCTAGCTAACTGGGTTAGTATTACTTGGATGGTGGGCTAGTTTACTGGGCTGGTAGTACCTGGATGGAGGGCTAGCTAACAGGGATAGCTTCAGGGCTAGTAGTACCTGGATGGCGGGTAGCTTACAGGGCTAAAGGTACCTGGATGGTGGCTAGCTAACGGGGCTAGTAGTAGAACATGGACGCTGAATAGCTAACGAGACTAACAGTACCTGGATGATGGGCTAGTTAACAGGGCTAGTATTACCTGGATGGTGGGCTGGGCAGTCTGTTGGGGCTGGGGCTGGATGGACTGCAGGGTGTGTGGTCTCGGCTGGAGCAGTGGTGGGGTGCGTGTGACCAGTTGCTGCTGCCCAGCAGAGGACACCACTGAGACAGTCTGGACCGGGGTGAGCGGAGGAGTGAGGGGAAGGGATTGGGGGTTTAGCGACTGGGACGGGGCCAGGCCCACGCTGGTATTCTGGTACACGGCCTGGGTGGGGGTCTGGGGGGCGGTGGGGATCTTGGGGACTGAGCGCTGGGGGGTGGGGGTGGTCTGTAGGGGGCCCGTGGAGTTCATCTGGTCATCAAACAGCTCAGGGAAATCCCCCACCTGGTTACTGACGAACTGCAGCATCTCTGGAGGGAGAGAGACAGACAGTAGACACATGTTTAGATTGTTATTGCATTTTAAACTGTACATGCCTTTGCAATGTAAATGTATGTTTACATGTCAAAAAGCCTCTTGAAATTAAATGAGAAAGACAGACACAAAGATGCAGAGGCCCATAGGACTGGCTGTCCAGCAGATTAAATCACAGGAATGACAGTTGGTTTGATACTCGAATTACCTTAATGACTATGTAGTTACTAATATAGTACTAACAATACAATTCCTTTTAATCTAGTCACACGCACCCTGCTATAGCACACCACTAGATCACACCAAGACACTACATTACACACCCACCCTGCTAAACCACACCCTGCTACATCACACCACAACACACTACTGTAGTGTAGTGTAGGCCTACATAAGAAAAGTTTTTTTTATAGAGCAATGCAAAACAGCAATATAAAGAACTTAACATGGGAAACAACACAAAAAAAAAGTTCAAAACAACAGTAAAGAATCTAGATATTCATTTTTGAGTTACTGTTCTGTTCATAGCAGTTATTATAAATATACATTAATTTAACTTGTTTCTAAGGCCCTCCCTCCCTCAGAACAGCGTTCGTGGTCCCCCTATATTGTATTAATGAATTTTCACATGAGAATGTAATTTGTTTATTAGCTGAATTAAACCATGTTTATATGGTTACGCTTATTAGGTGGAGGCACCGCATCCAATTCAATTCATAGTGGGTTGTCAGCTGCCTATCAACATCCAGCTGGTTACCAAGGCCTATGGTCTCTTGTAAATTTCTGCCATCTTCGGCATCCTTGCTATATACTTATGTTCCTGTATTGATATATAGTTTTCTTCGATGTATAAAGTGTGATTGGGTCCCTTGAAAGATGCTAAATAAATCCAATATATAATTATCAATACAATAACAAATGAGTAGCCCATTCATATTTTTATTCAACTACAGACAAAGACAAAGATTCATCTAAAGACAACATGTAGACCAACACTGCTACATAGCTTCCTTGGAGATTCCCTGAAAACACTGGGATAACATACTTAAATAAACTTAACTAAAAGGGCTACAAGAGATTAGAAGAAAGAAAAAACTTGAAAAAAGCAGTTTTCAGGTAACCTTTGTGTAAAAGGTTAAGTTTAGTAATGGTTATGTTTTGGTTTTAATAAAGTAATTTAAGTATTTCAAATACAAAAATACTGCGCCCAGTCTCCACCGCAGAACACACACAACCTACACACGTGTGTAGCCTTGAAGAGACTGACCTTGACTGAGGTCAACACTAGGTGATATATATCTAACAGAGGGACTAAAGAGTTACGAAGATAAGAAGTTGCTGAAGCGGGCAGGCAGGTCCTAGTACAACATGCACCGATACCTGCCAAAACCACATTCCAGCGCTTCTACGCGTGTTCCAGGACACAGAGAAGCAGACAACCGGTCTGCCTTAGCCTGGCCACCAGAACAAGTATTTATGAATTACTACTGTTAAGAGGAGCAGGTAGACAGTACAGAGACAGGTCATTAAGGAGCCGGTAGGGACTAGACGGGCCATTAAGTAGACCGACAGTGAGAACAGTATGTCTATGAGACATCTTTTGAGGGCTACGGGGTCATCCTAACCCAGTAAGTTTGTGAAGACTATCAGAAACAAGGCGCTCTGTGGTGCGTACATATCTACTCTGTACTGTCACAGGCTCAAATGGGACGATTGCACGCTGAGGTTCCCACTTCATGTTAGCTCCTCTATTTGTCAATAAGCTCAGTCAATTTCAGGGGAAAAACAAACTTACTTTTTTTACGTCAACTGAGCACTGACAGCGAAATATTGTAGTTTATGGAACAATTGTGGACCGCCGAACGACAGCAGTGACTGCACTAGTAGGTGCAATTCCACTCCGATTGGCATCCATAGGACCACCGTGTGTGTGTGTGTGTGTGTGTGTGTGTGTGTGTGAGTGTGTGTGTGAGAGTGTGTGTGAGTGTGTGAGAGTGTGTGAGTGTGTGTGTGTGTGTGAGTG
>JAOPJO010000088.1:4770185-4794510 GCA_027123675.1 Molva macrophthalma
GACGGAGGCCCCGTGTCCGGAATCGTGTCTCGTTCGCTCGTTCCCTAGTACACTATTTGCGCCCCCCTCCCCCAGGAGAAGCTGTCCTACCACAGACACAGTCTCCAGTGGCCCCAGGCGGGTCTCTACGTGGGCATCCTGAAGCTCTGCAGCTCTGTGGACCAGATCAGAGTCCTGGTTCCCCAGAGGCTGCCCAGCCTGCTCTGCCACACCCGGGTCCGACACAACGCGCATGTCTCAAGGTTCACCATGGCGACCATATTCATAGACCACAGATGTCATTGGTCAGATTTAGAGAATGCAAATCCTGGACGAATGACGTCAATGGTCCAACTTCTTTTATTAGAAAATAGTTAAGTGTGACGGGTCCGCTTCAACATGGTGCCTTAAGATGGAACCTTTAGAACTCAGTTCCTAAGGTCTGGAACCGTCTGCCAGAGGACTTGAGAGGAACACGATCTGGAAGATATCTTAAAATATATCTCTGGAAAACACAAAAAGTATTTTTGATTAAGTTTTGATCAACCTATAGGTTACGGTATATTTGCATTCAATTAGGATTTTACAGTTCTACAATGCTGTTGAACAACCAGACCATAACTTATTCTTCTGATTGTTTGACAGAGAGGAGTGGACATGGCTTCAGAGTCATGTGTTCAGCACGACCAATGGGAGCTTCCAGAATTTGATTGGCGATGATGAGGGCCAATTAGAGAGCAGCGGGCTGGTGGACTTTGTTCGCTCCCTGAGAGCCGCCGTCACGCTGCTTCTGACCAAACTCAGCATCCCCCTTTACAGGGTAACACAGGAACTACACCCACACTCACCCACACGGAATTAGTCTCACATCTGCCCTATATATTGCACTATTTAGGGTGTGACCATTTTGTAGTGTAGAAATTGTGGAAATGTAAGTGTACAAACTGGTTCCCTATATAGTGCAGTACTTACAACCCACAATGCACCGTAAAATAGGTGTCACCTGTGCACACACATTTCTGCACTATATCCCATGATGCAGCAGTGAGGTGGTTTTCAATGTCATCCAATAGAGATGGTCGCCACATACTGGTCATTTATGCAAATGAACTGTGAAAGGGTGACATCTAACACATATCGGCTTGTTTATGCGACCCATACACATCACATGATGGATTTCAAGTGCATAATTATCTTATACTTTTTTACTCAATAGTGCACTATATTGGGAATAGGGAATGAGGGAACAAGTGAGCCAAATCAAACACAGCCTATGTTAGAGTCAAGTTTAGGTTTTACATCATATTATTTTTATGTAACACACTCTCTCTCTCTCTCCCTCTCTCTCTGTCTCTGTTTCTCTCTCTCTCTACTCCCTGTCACTCTCTGTCTGCGTCTCTCGCCCGGCCAGGCCTACCAGTATGGTGTGTACACGCGGGAGCTGCTGGAGTTTGGGGACAAGCTGTCTATGTTGCTGCTGCTGCCCCCCAGCGAGGACTTCAGCTCCTCCTACTGGCCTCTGCTGGGAACCAAGGAACCTGGACTCACACTGCCACTGCAGGTCTTCGAACTCAGTAGGTTACGGGAAACACACACACTGATATACACACTGGTAGTAATAGTACTGTTATGCTGGTACAAACACTGATATACACACTGGTAGTACTAGTACTGATATACTGGTACACACACTGATATACACACTGGTACTAGTACTGATATATTGGTACACACACTGATATACACACTAGTACTAGTCCTGATATATAGGTACACACTGATATACATGCTAGTACTAGTACTGATATACTGGTACACATACTGATATACACACTAGTACTAGTACTGATATGCTGGTACACGCACTGATATACACACTGATAAACACACTAGTACTAGTACTGATATGCTGGTACACGCACTGATATACACACTAGTGCTAGTACTGATATACTGGTACACACACTGATATACACACTAGCACTAGTACTGATAGGGTGTGTGTGTTCCTCCAGTCCACTTCTGGACGTATGAGCGGGACTTCGTGTCCCAGTACTGCCAGGCCTGGGTGCGTCTGGAGCTTGACTCTCAGCTGGCCCAGCAGGCACTCCGCGAGGCACTGGACACACAGGAGGTCCAGGATGCCCGGGAACGCCTCACACACATCTCTCAGCTCTCTCAGGTGTGTGGGTGTGTGTGTGTCCTTCATGACATGTATCTGTACTGTCTAACACCTACCTGCTCCTTAATTACCTGTCTCTGTACTGTCAAACCCCTACCTGTTCCTTAATGACCTTTCTCTGTACTGTCAAACACCTACCTGTTCCTTAATGACCTGTCTCTGTAATGTTGAACCTCTACCTGTTCCTTAACGACCTATCTCTGTACTGGTTAACCCCTACCTGAACTAACTGTGTAAGTAAATCTCCTTGTATAAAAGCTGCTTAAGGACATAATAGAACATAGGCATCAAAGCTTCAGTATCTCACCCCAACCCGTTGCTATCAATCACCCTTCGTTGCCGTAGCGACTGGACGCCGTGTGGCGAGACTCCCGGTGGATCATGGACTGCCTGCAGTGCGTGCGGTCGCGCCAGTGGGTGGGCGCGGTGCCGCTGGGGCTGGTGATGGGCGGGGACCCTCCCCCCTGCCCAGACACTGAGGAGGAAGAAGAGAGTCTGACGGCCCGCTGCTTCTGGCCGCCGCGCCTTCAGCCCCAGAGAACCATGCCGGGCATCACAGGTACCGATCGCAACGCCGCCCCCGGGGAACTTCAAACTACCTCTCTATTGGCATGATTGTGCAGACAAAATGGCTGTTTTGCAACCAAATCGAAACGCTGAAGTGGGGCTTCTAGCACTGTAGTGTGTGCAGGGTAATTAGCACAACTGGCCAAATTTATACACACGCCCCCCAATACACCGCTGCCTGCTATTGGTCAACAACACCACGTGAAAGACTGCATCTCGTCTCATCGTGACTCCCATCTCAGGCATAATATAGTACCCTGTCAGAATTCTATGCGGATATGGCAAATTCTATTTAGTTTTAAGTATACTTTACCTTTCTTTACTGTAATGATATGAATGTCGGTCCATGTGTTTACTTACCTGTCCACCAGGTGGCAACTGGTGGACAGGTAAAGTGTGAAAACTTTATATGCAGACAGGAAGTCACAGAGCAGGGGAGGAAAATGTTTGCTGATGAAGTATCGTGGTAGATCTTTAACCATTTATCAATACAAGGTTGGGTTAGGTTAGTTTTGATTATTCAGAACCACATTTGTTACTGTGATGACCTGGTCTCCAGGTTCGATCCCCAATGTCCACACTCTGTAGTGATCCTAGATCAAGATGTCCCCTATTCCCCTACCTGCTCCTTAATGACGTGTCTGAACTCACTGTATGTTGCTTAGAGTGAAAGCGTCTGCTAAATGACTAAACAGTAGACAGTAAACGAGTGAGGTCAGTCAGAGGTCTGTTTGAGTGCTACAGGGTTGGGGTCACAGGTTAAAGGCTATGGTCAGGCACAATGTGAGGGCTAGAGCAATAAGGGCTAAACTGTTGTTTTTAAATCTCTCCTAGTGTGTCCAGGGGGTCTGGTCGGGGCAACCCCTGTACTCGTCAGCCCTGAGGTGGGTCCCACAGCACCCGGGCTTCTGGTCCCGCAGCAGGCCTCTAGCACTCTGCTTGGGGGCGTGGCTAAGGGCGGCTACCCCGTCGACATCAGCGCCCAGCTGGACCAGACGGAGCTGGGCAGCGGAAGTTCTCTGCTGCAGCAGGGGCTTATGGAGCCGGCACTGATGGAGCCCAAGGTGGGGTACGACAGTCTGGTGGCTCCCACTGTCCCCCCCTTCTCCACTGAGCAGGCCCACCCCCAGAGCATCAGCGAGGTCCTGGAGCCCATGGAGATGGCGGAGCTGGTAGACATCCTGCCCACACTCAGCCTCATCGAGGAGGAGACGATGCCTAGCGACAGCTCGACCCCCTCCATGATGGAGATGCTGCAGACCTTCGGCCTGGGCATCGGGGAGCCCGGAACCTTCTTCACCCTGGACAACCTAGACCTGACCAACGAAGAGGCTAGCACCTCGCTGTCCGACGCCTACGACAATCACATCGCCGCGGAGGCAGCCGCCCCAGAGGGATGCTGGGAGAATAAGGCCCTGCAGGGAGTGGCCGCCGCGGGTCCATTAGGGGGCCCGGGGTCGCCGTCGGTCAGTGACGGCCGGAGGACAGGCACCCTCGTTGTGGGGAGGGGTCAGGTAGAGTGGGTGACCTCATCTCACGAGAGCTCCTGATGACCTCTGACCTCCTGACAGAGGACTGTAGCACTAGTTTGTTTTACTTCTTGAATGGGACTCGGTTATTTTTAATGCAATAGTCAGAATGGGAAAATATTTGCCTTAATTTTTGTGAGTGTATTCTTTCCAGTATATCCTGAATAATCTCCTCCATGTGATATTTACTATATATGTAGTGTATACTACATATACTGTATTTATATATATATATATAGAGAGAGAGAGAGTATTTGACACATTGACAGAGTTGACCATCAATGTAATAATATTAATAGGAGATTATAATTAATAGGTTTATTATATTTACGGATGGCTCAATCTCATATGTACCCGAGTTCTAGTCTGTTTATACGTTTGTATATTTGATCATTTTAAACAAGAATGTTCAGGGACCTCCATCGAGAATAGGGGTCAGGTTCTCCTGGTTCAAAGGTAAATTAAACCTTTAGATCAGCGTTTAGAAAACTATGGGGTCCTGACCCAGTGGTGGGTTGCGGCCTGACAACACCGGTCTGGGTGATCCAACCATTGTCACGTCTCTCCTTAACTATAACAACCATGACCTATATAATTTCTCAAAATCCTTTCCTTGTACCGATTCTTCTGAAGAGTATTTTGCGTGAACGCGCCTGCCGCAAATGTAAACAATGGCAATATAGCACTTTGGTCTTTGAGATAAGACATTTTGTAAAGCACTTGTATGGCCATCACTGTTACGGTGTACACAAACTCAGCAGAATCGGCGCAAGAAAGGGTTTCGGAGAAATTATATTGGTAACGGAAGTTTAAGTGAAGCCAGGAGAGGCGTATATGGTTTGATCACACAGGCCAGTGTTAGGTTGTTGACCTTAGAGACCAGACTGTAAGGTTCAGACCTTCCAACAGATGGAATTTCATACAAACAGGAGCAAACAGCAAACAAGCAGACAGGAGTTTGTTTGCTTGGTCAACAGCTGCAGTCTTCTTTCTATAAACAACCAACCAGGAATTAGGTTGTCCAGGCCTGAGATGGAGAAGCAGTAAAAACGGTTCTAAAACATTATTATATCTGCACTTACGTGTTGCTTTATCAATTTAGTATAAGTGTTGCTACTGCTCTGGTGTGTCCTGTGGTAAGGGTTAGGTTAAGGGTTCTGTACGATCATCAGTTTTCAAACTATGTTCAGCAACTCATTGTTTTATCCCATCAGCAATTATTGTCCGTCCCTTTAGTTTCTTTTACTTTTTGCCCTACTTTTTTTTTTTTCGACATGCACTCACTTAGATTTCCTTGTAACAAGCAATGTATTACTGTGATGAAGTAGGCCTACAGGTTTCACGTGTTGATTGTGAAGACTAGCAGAAGACTATACCTAAAACAATAGCGTTTGCTGATGAACTAGACTTAGCCTACTTTAACAATGTGGAGCATATAAAACAATGCAGTATAATAATCATAAATACTGCTGTCACATCGTGGAACAGTAACTAGATATCAGTTGTTGATAACCTTGAACCTCATGTTTTTAATTAATGGAGTTTGTTTTATGCCAACCAATATTAACAAACTTTTTCATTAAGAAACCAACCTAGCAGGTGTTTGGTCTTCTGTCATTTCTGTCGAGTCTATTGTTCCTTTATTTCAACATTTCTTGTTACATGTTTTAAAAACTCATTGTTTTCTCATCATAAAAATAAATGTTGTTCTGAGCCAGTTGTTTTTTTAGAATGATGATAATAATGTCCTTGTTCTAATGTATCACAATAAGAAAAATTTAAGTCGAGGCTATATGCTTTCATTTTCACAAATTAACCATCCAATTATAATTTTTAAGTTAGATAGTTCGCCATAGTACCCTAAAATGTGGATGTTAAAATGCATGAACGAGTTATCCAACTACACATTAACTTGTAAGGGGGAGGGGTGATATATTTATGTTTTACGGAGATGAACGAGTGAAATCCACCGGATAAACCCGAGCATGCGCGGGAGTGAGAGCGTGCGTACTACGTCACGGATGCTGCAGAAGGACAGGTCCATCCATTATGCTCTGTTATGGTTTTAACATAGCAGCAATGAACCTCAGACTGTTTCTTCTTAAACGCATGTAAATTTGACAGCTAATTCCAACATGACGCTGCTTGTGACGCTATTTCTATACCGCTAAACGATGGCGTCATTGGATTCTGCTGCGTCATCAGACGGTATGTTGACCGTGAAATAATCCAATCTAGCCTTTCATGATCTGCTGTGAAATTATTCACATTTTGTTTAGAAAATACTGACAAGAATATTTTTTTATTTATACTTTATACTTAATACTTAATACTTAATCATTAATGAAATCACAGTTTGAAACTGTCAAGTTAGCTTAGAAATTGGAGTAAATAACATCATTAACAACTAAAAACGATGTTTTAAAGTAAACGTGCACAGTATAAAATAGTTTATTCAAAAGTGTTGTGTTCAACTTATTAATATACGTTTTTGAAACGTATTAATATATTCATTAATAAGTTAATATAGATCTGCACAGACAGGCGGGCCTATATGTATAGGTCTGTGTGAAGCCTATTTATGAATAAATATGAAGAGCTATCTGGATGACTAACCGCGTGTTCCTCAGGCCGGGCGGCGCTGCGTCTGGTTCTGCTGGGGAGGACGGGCTCGGGCCGCAGTGCCAGCGCTAACACCATCCTGGGGCGCTACGCCTTCCCTTCCTCCGCCTCCCCCCGCTCCCTCACCCACCACTGCCAGACGCACAGTGGGACCGTGATTGGTCGGAACCTGGCGGTGACCGACACGCCAGGGTTCTTCCACACGGGTCTCTCCCCACAGGAGGTGACAGAGGAGCTGCTCCGGGGCCTCCTGGTCCTGGCCGCCCCAGGCCCCCACGCCCTCCTGGTGACCCTGCGGCTGGGCCGCTACACCCAGGAGGAGCGGCGGGCACTGGGGTGGCTGAGGGCCGTGCTGGGGCCCCGGGCCCCTGAGTTCACCCTGCTCCTCCTCACCTGGGGGGAGGAGGGGCTGCAGGGCCGCGGGCCTGAGGACTTCCTGGAGGAGAGCGAGGAGCTGAGGGAGTTCGTCGGGAGCTGCCGTGGCGGATTGCACCTCCTGGAGAACAGGGGAGGAGAGGGGGGTCGGGAGGAGCAGGAGCAGGAGCAGGTGCAGAAGCTCCTGGAGAAAGTGGAGAGGATGGTGGAGGAGAACGGAGGTGGTTTCTACAGCAACGAGATGCTCCGGGATGCAGAGAGGGCCGTCTGGGAGGTGCAGGAGGAGAGGATTCTGGGAAGTGAAAGAAGCTGGGAGGAGCTAGGAGAGGAGGAGATGAGGAGAGGGGGAAGAGAGGTGGTGGAGATGAGGAGAGGAGGAAGAGAGGAAAGGAGGGGAGAGGAGAGGAGATGGAGAAGCGTGGATGATAGAGGGAGAAGAGAGGAGGAGGAGAGGAAGAGAGAGGTGGAGGCAGCCAGGCAGAAGGAGGAGAGAGAGTTCTGGTGTGAGCTATTGACGGCGGTGGGGAGGGGAGCAGCGGAGGGGGCGGGGCTATTAGAGAAGGGGGCGGGGCAAGCGGGGAAGATGCCTGGGAAAGGAAAGGCCCTGAAGAAGGTGGCTACCATGGCAACCACGCCACTATCAATCACCTCGGCGGCCAGAGTGGTGGGTGGGGCCGTCAGGGAGGGGGGGAGGGTCTTGTTCAAACACCGCAAGACACTCCTGCCCTGATGCTCTTCGTGCGTGCTTGTGTGGTCTGTGGATGTGCACAGAACTGATTAACCCTCACACTCACTCTGGGACCAACTCATTCTGCACCTTAAAGAGCCCCTAAATTACAACAAGACACTTCAAAATCTATAATTTTGTGACATCACAAGTGGAGTGTCCAACTATATGTATGAATGAACCAAGTGGCCGCCATGACCGCCTGTTTGTGAATCCCTGGCAGAAGCGACTAACGTGTGGTTCCTCTAGTGGCCTATAGGTGGCTCAAGGTGGTTGTGGCAGAAAGCCCCGCCAGCATTCTAAGTTAATGGGGACAATAAGTAGTGAATACGTTTACTCTATTTTCATTTTTTTCAATTCCTGCCCTCAATGTGCCAAATAATGATTGTTTTAGCTGATGGTTGCACAAGATCTCACACAATGGCAGTGCCAGTAAAGTGAAATCTATTGCTTCATGGACACCACGTCCATATGTCTTACAGTCAATGATTGGACAGATCAACTCCAGCCTACCAGTTCGTGCAGTCCCCGAGGGAGGTGAGCTATCCATCACACTTCTGTCACAGGTGGATAGAGAGTAGGATTGGCTACAGGTTACTTGAGCCCCAACTGTTTCATGATTGGTTGGACTGTTAGGATGGCCCCCGCTGACAGAGTGAACCAATCACAACACATCTCCCCTTATGAGGAAGGGGATAGAATTAAATTAAAACATGCTTAGTAGTACTTATTGACATCCTATTTCATGACGTATTAGCATCCTGTTCACTGCTTACCATTCACCCTGATTAGATCATAGCCTTCCTGCTGACTGGGTTCTTCAAAGACAAAACCACTTTCACCAGCTTGTGAATGATTCTTGACTTAACTAAACCAGTGTGCCTGGTTTGTGTGTGACATCCTGGTGTGTTACTCTAACAACTCAAACACACCTTGTTAACACAGCGTCCATCTTGAATAACACAAGTCCATTCATTTTGTTCCAGGTGAATATGTTACGCACACACGCAACTCAATCTGAGGCAATTCAAGGATTTTGTTGGTTTCACGAAATACAGTTTAGTGTTAGCAGTTTAGCATGAGAGAAATGTACGAACATTGAAAAAATGTAAGTAACATACTTTGGAGTGACAAAGGTGACACTTATAAAATCTTGACATATAAAGATGTTACATTTTGAAAGGAATAGAGAACTTTACACATCCAGTAAATCATGGACATTTTATCAACAGTTTGGTATTAAACTCTTTATATCTTCTCCTATTCTTCAACACTAATTGTAACTGCTTTTATTTGTCTCTACGGAAACAGATGGCAAAATAGGGAAGGGAATGGCCTATAAAAGTGATGAAATGCAGTTTAACAGTATTACTCAGTATTTTCATAATAAAAGTTCTACACAGACACACGGTTCGGTAACAAAATATATCCATACACACACTCACACACACACACAGCTGTTGTCACTTCGGTAACAAAATATATCCTTACACACACTCACACTGAAACCCACACACACAGACTTAAGACATCAGAGGCATGGCCCTCCACTCATCAAGGCACTAATCCATCGCTTGGGGGGGCGGGGGAGGAGGCGGGGGACACCAGGGGGGAGGGGTCCATCTAGATGGGCATAGGCAGACCCATCTTCCCACTCCCTCGGAGGACTGAGTAGAAGAAAACACAGAAGAAGAAACCATGAGGAACTACAAGCACTGGGAATATTTATAATGCAATATATTGTACTATTATAGACATTCAGAATTAAATACATGATCTATTATAAATATTATTCACGCATATTCAGTTTATTCTGTTATTATAAACATTTTTCATTATTAAAAATATAATATTACTATACACAGATATAGTGAGAGTATATGATAATTCATAATTAAGTATATTTGAGTTATATGATATTAATAATAACATATTGTTTACAATGTTAATATCAAAAATAAACATATTAATAATCTGGTGATTTAGCATAAGGGGAAGAAAATCGACTTCAGCTTGTCAAGCAACAGACTTCTTCCGCATTTAACTGAAGGCATCTGGTCCATCCCCAGTAGTAGCAACCACAAGACATGTGAGCTCATATTATAAACAGGTGTAGGTTGGTGAATGAACAACACCTCACCCCGGGTGATGTAGAGGTAGAAGAAGTCGCAGTAGAAGAAGGTCTGGACGACGCCAGACACCACCGCAATCTGGTCGAAGAAGCCCTCCGTGTGGTAGCGCCACACCCAGTTGGCCAGGTACAGGGCGCGGTACAGCCCCAGGAAAAACAGGTAGTGGGTGGTGATGGACTCTGCCTCGCCCGTGTTGGTGATCATGAACAGCTGGGGCATGATGGCCACAGCCTCCAGGAAGATGGAGAACGTCCACAAGATCTGGAGAGGAGGGGGTGGGCTTAGGGTGCTTGACTCCGATTCCTAGTGCCTGCCTCAGACTACCTGTAGGCGGCCTAGAGCAAGATGCCCCCTAACCTCTACCTGGTCCTTAATGACCTGTCTCTGTACTGTCTAACCCCTTCCTTGCTGTTAACATTTGAAACAAACGTTTTAAACGTCATTCTGCACAAATAGTCATCATGTCAGACCTTAAACACACTGCCCTTTGCTCTTAATGTCTGCTATAGGTTAGCGGATATCATGTTTCCATGTTTCAACGCCACGTCAAAAACAATTTCTTGCACCCACTATAAATGGACAATAAATATGATCTGTATCCGAGCACGTCTGCGTGGGAACGGGCGTGCGAGGCAGTGGTCTAGAGGTAACGGGGGGTACCTCTAGCGGGGTGAAGGCGTAGTTCTCCAGGAAGGAAAGCCCGACGACGGGGATGAGAAGGAACTCCAGGCGGAAGGTGTCGTGTTCGGAGGTGGAGGTGCTCCTGAAGCGCATGTAGATGAGGTAGACGGTGGCGTAGGACAGAGAGAGGAACACCACCTGGAGAGAGAGAGGAAGGATTCTCTCCTGATCTGCTCTTCTGTAGTGGTAACTCAAGTGCAAACTTTGTGTCAGAACTATAAAGACAGACAGGTGTTTAATAATTAGTGTGTGTTATACTTGTGTTTGAGTTTGTATGAATGTGTATGTGTGTACCTTCATAATGGTGTTGTAGGCGGAGATGTAGACGGTGAACAGGTCGAGGTACCGGCTGGTGAAGACCACCGCGAACAGAACCTGCGACTTACCGGAGATTCCTGCAGGAAAAACATGTCAACACGTCACTCACACGTCACTAACACGTTTAAACGTCAGGCTCAATAAGCAATCAAACCTGCTACGTGTAATTATGATTTTCACCCGACAGCTCACGCATGGGTGTTTTACTAATAAGCACATTAAGTGCAGCAGCACACGGGACAATAAATGGTGGATAAACGTCACTTTATGCCACGTAGCGCCCAGCCTGTCCTGCAGGCACCCCGCTGTACAGTAAAACACCAAAACACACATACTCGCTACACCAGATAGGAAAGGATCGATTAATTTGACAACATGCACACAGCCTCGCTTACACGGCTAGACAATGACATGTAGGCAACCAACATAAACGACGACATGTTAAGGGTTGTGGTGATTATGGCCCGATAGTGACCCAAACCCAGACGTCCACCCCGACATACCAGCGCAGGATCGGCTCCTCCAGATCTTCAGAAACAGAATGAGTATCGCCACGACGTGGGACACGTCACCGGCTAGACGAAATATGTTCATGGTGAAATGTTCGGATCCTCAACACCACTTTGAAGCCAAAGATTAAGTCCGTATGTGGTAGCAAAAGCTTGAACCAGACAGAAACGAAGTAGCCTGAACTTCTAATACGATCAAGAAAACGCAGCAAGAGACAAATGTAAATCGTTGATACGCGTTAAGGTTCTTCTGCGACGTGGACTGACGGCTTCTGGTGCAGACGGTCGCAAAGCCGATGAGATATTAAAGGAGTCGGCAGGCGGATTCCTGTACAGCCGCAGCGGGTCCAGGCGTCCACAGAAGTCGGTTGTGTGGCGGTGACGTGGCTGACAGCGGCGGGGGAGGAAGCTAGGCGGAATTGGGAGACTGGGGGAGGCTCGGCTAGCTGGTGGGCTGGTCCATGTGCATCACAACCAGCTGCTATGCGCTAAACAGACCGCCTGATGGAGACCTACTGCAGTCTGAAGCTTTGTGTGGCACTGAAGCGAAGCTATTGGAATAGTATAATAAATAACATTATTAAATTGATTAAGTGAGTTTGTAAATACATTTAAAAATGAATCCCTAAAACAAGAGAGAGACAGACAGACAGACAGACAGATAGGCCGACAGAGAGATAGAGAACCCGACAGATAACGTTAGACAGGCAAGCAGCATCCACAGTGCCAGGTCTGAAGCTAGCCTGTTAGCCTAGCTGAACTATGTATGCTATGTTAGCATTGTGAGCGTTAGCCTACAGGTTAACAGCAGTAATCTGGTGTGATTACAGGCTATTTATAAATCTCAACCCCAAGGATGTGAACCAGTTTTACCTTTTCATACTCACTCACTCACTCACTCACTCACTCACTCACTCACTCACTCACTCACTCACTCACTCACATACACTCACTCACTAAACTACCTCACTCATTCACTGTTTCCATGTGGATCGAAAATGGAGGCTCAGGAAAACCTTTTAACTCTGTTTCAAACTGAAATGGGAAGGTGTTGTCTGTCTTATGTATAGGGGAGGAGAGGAGGAGAAGGTGGAGGTAAGGGGGGAAGAGGAGGAGAGGGGTGAAAAGAGAAAGAGGGAAAGGTGAGTTGAGGGGTAGAAGAAGAAGTCTCCATGCTAGTGCGATGAGGTGAGGGAGCAGAGGGACAGATACATGAGGTGGCAGGAGGAGTGAGAGGCTGCAGTCCATCGCTTGCAGCACTAGATCCTCCTCCTCTGCCCTCCTGATCCAGTGCATCAACGAGGAGATGATCTACCAGCCAACCATGACCCATACCTCCAAGAGGCTGTGGAATGAGAGATCTTTTGGTACAGGTCATGAAGGTTCGGAC
This sequence comes from Molva macrophthalma, assembly GCA_027123675.1. Classification (NCBI taxonomy): domain Eukaryota; kingdom Metazoa; phylum Chordata; class Actinopteri; order Gadiformes; family Lotidae; genus Molva; species Molva macrophthalma. The sequence continues at coordinate 4,783,197 of JAOPJO010000088.1, forward strand.
AAACACCTACACATGGCGAGAGAACCTAGACCGGCTTCTGGTCTCTCCTCCTCTCCATCAACACCTCCCCTGCTCCCCTCGCCTTACCTCTCCTCTCCTCCCTTCCCCTCACTTCCTACCATCATCACCTCCTCTCCATAGGAGATGGACACTGCACATTTTACTAGACAGAGCAATTCTCCTCATCCCCTCCTCCTATAGGATTGCGAGGGTGTCGAGAGTGGAGGACAAAGTTCCTCTCCTCTCCTCCTCCACCCCTCCTACTATAGGATTGTGCTGGTGTGGAGGACAGAATTTACTGACAGGATTACAGCCAGAGGACAGCGGAGGCGGCGAAGGAGAAAATAAAGGATTTTCTCAGAGAGGGAAAGATTGACTAAACAGAACTCTGCGAGAATGAACATGGAACCTTTGACCTGAACTGAAAAAGAGGGATTTTGAACTGAGCAAGTGAGAGTTTGAACAGGTATAAAGGTTAGTACTCTTCCTCCTTACTGTAAACATTGTCGCATAAACCCTGAGTTAACATATTTACCGTTTGATAACTAATCTAACCACTTCATTTTCTTTTGTAATCTATTTGTTTCAAGAAACTAAAGAGATTTTCTGGTTCGATTTTGTTAGTAAAATCTAAATTGAAAAGTGATAGAACAACCAACTTGTTGTCATTGGTTATTTAATATTAAGATAATACTTTAACGATACCGGAGAGGAAATGGGTGTCTCATAGCAACAGAAGGACATCCAGCATGCTAGCAGGTAAAAACTGTATTGATGAATAAATTAATTAATTAATTACTAGTTCTGTAATTGGTTTGGATAAGTTAGGTAAAAATTCATAAACATCATCTTTCAACCACGGCTATCATACGGCAAGAAATACTGCGTCATATTAACAGATGCTTGTCATGTACAAGCTTATTATATGCACACTCCTGCATGTTAATGCCAGCGGATGGCCGGGTCTTAAAGATGTCTGACAGAGGTCTGGCAGAGGTCTTCTAAAGGCCGTCTTTCATACTGTTCAACCATCACTACCTCAACATGTATCAATCAATACACCCATCACTACCTTAACATTTATCAATACAATACAACCATCACAATCTCAACAGATACATACAACACATACCCCTGAACCAGACAACCAGGTGACCAGACATGACCTGCAAACATGGATGAACAGGTTTCTAATGGGACAGTGGAGGGTGGTTTGAAACTGGTTTAGTGTTGAGGGGTTTGAAACTGGTTTAGTATGGAGTAGTTTGAAATTGGTTTAAATGGGGTGTCGTATTGGTGGAGTTGTGTGTGTGGATGAGTGTATGGATGAGCGTTCAAATGAGTATGAATGCATGTGTATGCTTGTGAATGTGAGGTTCAAAGTAGGGGTTATTAAAAGTTATTTAAAAGGTTTTTTTTAATTATACAGAACAATAAAACAAACAAACCCACCTGGATCCATCCATTCATCCATCCATCCATCCATCCATCCATCAATCTCTATCCATCCACCCTCTTTAAATCTCTCCCTCCATATATCATCCATCCATCCATTCAACTCTTTCTATCCATGAATCATCTCTACATTGATTTATCTTTCCATCCATCCATCTCCATCAACCCCTCTTTCTCTATCTCTCGCTCCCTCTATCTATCCTTCCTCTTCCTATTATTGGAGGATTAAGTCTAAATCCACATCTGTGTGTACCGGTTACCCTGGCAACCAGCCTACAAGCCAAGAGCTACTCATGCCTACACATGTACAGGAGGTACAAAAACATGAAGGTAGAGGAGACATCTGGAGCAGGAAATACACCGTCACACAGGAGGTCGAAAGTGAATGCAGAGACAGTACATTCCGGAGCAGGTAGGGGTTAGACAGTACAGAGACAGGTCATTAAGGAGCAGATAGAGGTTAGAAAGTACAGAGACAGCTCATTAAGGAGCAGGTTGGAGTTAGAACAGAGACAGGTAATTAAGAAGCAGGTATGGGTTGGACAGTACAGCGACAGGTTATTAATGAGCAGGTAGAAGTTAGACAGTACAGAAACAGGTCATTAAGAAAAAGGTAGGGGTTAGACAGTACAGCGAAAGGTCATTAAGGAGCAGGTAGGGGTTAGACAGTACAAAGACAGGTGATTAAGGAGCAGATAAGGGTTATACAGTACAGCAAAAGGTCATTAAGGAGCAGGTAGGGGTTAGACAGTACAAAGACAGGTCATTAAGGAGCAGGTAAGGGTTACACACTACAGAGACAGGTCATTAAGGAGTAGGTAGGCATTAGACAATGCAGAGACAGGTAATTTAGGAGCAGGTAGGGGTTAGACAGATCAGAGCCAGGTAATCAAGGAGCAGGTATGGGTTGGAAAGTACAGAGATAGGTCATTAAGGAGCAGGTAGGTGTTAGGGGTCATCTTGCTCTAGGATTCTTTCAGTTAGAGTGAGTACATGGGGATCAAACCCAGAACCTTTTGGTTTTGTCCGGCTTTGTGACAATTGGTCTGCATGCTGCCGTATACAAGATGGATGATGCATATAATTCTTCCAGTAGGAATCTTGTTTCAGTGTCTGTCTATGTGTCTTACTGTCTGTCTGACTGCCGGGCCATTGGAGCAGCTGGTTCTAGGGGGCTGACCAGGGCCGCCGGGGCCCCTGTGTCCAGAGCGGGGCCCCTGGGAGCCACCGCCAGGTGCGATGGGAACAAAACGATCCAGCAGGTTCGTTTTCAAGATTCTTCTTAATTGATAAAATACTCAAATGTAAAATGGATATGGCTGTTGGTCCACATTCCTGTCTATCTGTGTGTCTGTCTATCAATTCCTCTATGTGTCTGTCATAGTTTTTGGGAAGTTCCTGCCGTGTGTTTGGTTATAATCTCTAAATCCATCCTGAGAGCAATCCTCCTTACCTTCTCAGTAACTAATCCTCGTGTGACACCTCAACACGGCCTTCCTTCGAGCAGGGAGCTCACCAGGGCCTTGCTGGCTAACACTGTCCTAGCAAGTTAGTTAGCCTGAACTTCAGTATATATACACACATATATAAACACATATATATACACACACATAAATATACACACATATATACACATACACACATATATACATATATATATACACAAATATATACACACATATATATACCTCATTTACAGTGTTTTGAAAGGCACTTTCCTATCATCATTTGATAAAATTGTATCCCTGCATTAAAATCATATTCTTATTTCTTCCACCATAAGGCCCATGTTGGATAACAGAGTTAATACTGCTCCCATAATCTGATTTCACCCTCTGTACGTTCATGTCGGCCATCTAAAGGGCACGGTGAAGGTGCTCATCACTCTGAGCCAGCAGGCTAACGGGGAGCTAAGGAGTGACTCATCACAAATAAAATGCTTATATGTGTGTATATATGTGTTTACATATGTGTTTGCATAAATCAGTGTATATATATGTGTGTGTGTATATATACGTGTATATGTGGGTGTAACAGGTCATATAATGGGTGCTTAAGGAGTATATGTGTAGGGTTTGAAAAAATTGTTAACAGATTTTTGCCAATACATGATGACATATATGATATAATATGATATAATATAATATGATTGACATATATGATATAATATGATTTGTTATGATATGATAATTGTTTGATTCTCTCATTGTCTAAGTCGATAAACCCGCGGGACATATGTGGTATGATGTCAGTAGTGATCCATCTAACGTCAGGGAGCTGTCCTCCAGGTACAGCGTGGGGTCCAACGTCCTCCCAGAAGAGGAGCACCGTAAGGTCTCCAGCCAGGGTCTCCTGAACGGCCACAACTCCCCCAGCTTCCTGCCATGCTCCTCCTCCTCGGCGACCGGCAGGGAGGAGCAGCGGGGGGAGATGAGGAGCTCCAGCAGCCGGGGCCCCACGCGGGGCCCCAGCCAGCTGCGGAGTCGCTTCGTGAAGAAGAGCGGCCAGTGCAACGTGGTGTTCAGCAACCTGGAGGACAGGAGCCAGCGCTACATGGCCGACCTCTTCACCACCTGCGTTGACATCCGCTGGCGCCACCTGCTGCTGCTCTTCTGCATCAGCTTCCTGCTATCCTGGCTCTTCTTCGGGGTCATCTTCTACCTGGTGTCCCTGGCCCACGGGGACTTTCAGAACCCGTCGGAAGTGTCGCAGTCGGGAGCGACCTACGGACCGGACCACCTGCTCCCCCCGGTCCCAGGCGGCACTGCGGGGGGCCAGAGGCAGCGCATGCCGTGTCTCCTCCATGTGCAGGGCCTCCTGGGCGCGCTCCTGTTCTCCATGGAGACCCAGACCACCATCGGCTATGGCTGGCGCTGCGTGACGGAGGAGTGTCCGGTGGCCGTGGCGACAGTGGTGGTGCAGTCCATTGTGGGCTGCATCCTCGACTCCTTCATGATCGGCACCATCATGGCGAAGATGGCGCGGCCCAAGAAGCGGAACCAGACGCTGATGTTCTCCAGGAACGCCGTCATTGCGCTGCGCGACGGCCGGCTCTGCCTCATGTGGCGGGTGGGGAACCTGCGGCACTCCCACATCGTGGAGGCCCACGTGCGCGCCCAGCTCCTCCGGCCCTACGTCACGGCGGAGGGGGAGTTCATCCCCCTGGAGCAGATGGACCTGAACGTGGGCTACGACGAGGGCACCGACCGCATCTTCCTCGTCTCGCCGCTCGTCATCGTCCACGAGATCGACAAGGATAGCCCGCTGTACTCGCTGAGCCGGGCTGACCTGGAGGCGGACCACTTCGAAATCGTGGTGATCCTGGAGGGCATGGTGGAGGCCACGGCCATGTCCACCCAGTTCCGCAGCTCCTACCTGGCCCGCGAGGTCTTCTGGGGTCACCGCTTCGAGCCTGTGATCTGTGAGGACCGCGACCGCTACAGGATGGACTACTCACGCTTCCACAAGACCTACGAGGTGCCGTCCACGCCGCACCTCAGCGCCAAGGAGCTGGACGAGGCTGCCAGCCGCCACCCCTCCACCGGGACGCCGCCTACGTCTGCCAAGGAGGCGCCGAGCTCGTTCTGCTACGACAATGAGGTGGCGCTGATCTGCGGCGAGGACGAGGACGACGAGGATGACATCTTTGACTTGGGCCGGATGCTGTCGCCGGGGGGGCGGCGGGAGGAGAGGAGGACCTCGGTGACCATGGACCTCCAGAAGGTGGGCCAGGACTCGGCTGCCCTGACGACGGGCAGCCAGAGCTTGATGTGCGTGCTGGACATGGACAACCATCAGAGGGAGTTCGATATGCTGCAGACGGCAATACCGCTCGACCCGCAGTCCTACAAGAGCGAGCAGGAGATCTAGAGGTCTGAGGGACACTTGGGGTTGTTCCTGGAGGAGACAACTGCTCTGGGGTTATACTTCTGTTGGTTGATGTTGGGGTCGGAGAGTGTGACATATTTATTTTACTTAATTGTGGAGAAACTAGAAAACAGATTGCTTATTATAACATGATGAGCCATATACAGTACTGAAGGGCAATGGTCATTCAAGAAAATTAGATTTTTTTTGCTAAGAAGTGAACTTGAGCCTGACTGAAGTTCTAATTCTCCTTCACATAAAGACCTCATGATGACAACATTAAGACAAGATAAACATGACGGTTTCCGAATTAACGCTCAAATCCTCCTCTATTTTTAAGTCACTGAGGCCAAAATGTGAGCATGGAAAACTGTTGTTCTTGAACTTGATTTTATTATTTGTGATATTTATGTTCTGTGTCTCGTGTGTTTGTGTTTCTCTGAGAATGTGTGATGATTCTGTGTGTGTGTGTGTGTGTGTGTGTGTGTGTGTGTGTGTGTGTGTGTGTGTGTGTGTGTCTGTCTGTCTGTCTCCCAGATCACCTTCTTCATGCTGCTGTCAGCGGTGTGTGTGATGCTCAACCTGGCTGGCTCCATTCTATCCTGTCAGAACGCTCAGCTGGTCAACTCCCTGGAAGACTGCCAACTGGTGAGAGACATATTCACACACTGACACACGCTCATACAGACAGACACGCACACACACAAATGCACAAACTTGCATGCATACACATAATCACAGAACCCAGAAGTTTGTTTTTTTTTGCAGAATTTGTGAGACTAGCATACATATGGCACACTCACGCCATCACACACACATACACACATGCACACACACAAACACACACTGCACAGCACACACATGCACGCACACATTCCACAGCTCACACACACACACACACCAAAACACACACAAACACACGCACACACTTCTGAGTCCCCAGTCACCTGCAAACCAGTCTGAGGACCTTTGAGAGGACCACTAGAAACATCTTCTGGCCCACTTGCCTTTAATAAGCAAGGAGCTCGGGGATCCATATGAAAGTGTTCTAATGTCCAAATTCAGCTCCGCTTCATTAATCTCCACTCTGAAAAAGACTTAGAGATATATTTTCCATTACACACTTTTTAGAGCATATTCTCTAGGTACCGAAGACACTTGAGACATTTTAATAAACGAGGAACAGAGGATCTCTCTCTGAGGAGAATCCTGAAACTTTTCACCTGCAGAGGATCACAAAAGGTCTAAATGTAGAACAGCAAAGTAGAAAATCTGACAATGTTCTTCTTCTTAAGATGATATTCACGGTTGGGGAAGCTGCCACCCTCCCCCAAGCCTTTATACTGAACACACTTGAAATTAGAAGTTGCTCGCTGCATGCCGTGTGCCTGCTCAGCGCAAAGCTCCCTAGCTTAGCCACGTCATGTGACTCCTTTATGTGATCCTCACTTCGTCATGACAAAAAGAAAAAAACACTCCTTCGCCCTCCCATCTCCCTGATGCAATTAACCCTCACTTGCTAGGTACGTGTCCCGTTTTCCCTCGAAGTGCTTTAAGACATCTCCTTTCCTCAGGCTGGTCCTTCAGGCCAACCCTGGAGTCCCGAACAGCCGAAACCTTTGCTGATGTCAATGTTAGCCTGGACTCTTGAAACCACTACTTCACAGCCTTCCATCCACACTTAAACAGCGTTTGTCTTCCACCAGAGACTTTCAGAAACGCCCTCCCAAGTGGATAAATCAGTAAATGCTGGTCTCTCGCAACGATGATATGTAATAATAAAGGTTAACGTAAACCTGTGACGTGATCCAGACATCTGCGGCGGTCAAAGTGGTCTGCTCATGTGCGAGGAAAGAAAGTCCTGCAACGTTTCCGCCGTTTCAATGTGGATGGACAGCTTTTTAGAAAACGTTTTTTACAAAATAGCACAGTTCTTAATCTGCAACATGAAACACTCCACAGAAAGCAGGCAGTGTGACAAGGTGTTAAAACAGGTAATAATGTGCTGTTGCCTGGTAGCGGGAGTTAAAAGCCTGGCAGCAGGAGGCATGTCTCTCATGACTGATGAGAAGCTGTCTCATCATTCCTCATCATCATCATCATCAACACACCTCCCTTCAGACCTCCATTAATCCTCCCTTCTTTTAAGAAACATATTGTTCCTTTAATCACATCATCTCTCCCAGAGGCCCAGGTCTGATCTGTATGTGTGTGTGTGTATGTGTGTGTGTGTGTGTGTGTGTGTGTGTGTGTTTTTTTTGTGTGATCATGATTGTGTGTGATCTGTGTGTGTACTCGAATGTGCGTGTTCCTCTTTTGTGCACGTGTGTGTGTGTGTGTGAATCTATGTGTCTGGTGTGTGCGTTTTGCTGGTGTGTGCGTATCCGTCTATTGTGTATGTGTGTGTGTCCCTGCGCATGTGATGTGCGTGTGTGAGTGTGTGTGTGTGCTCTCCCCTGCCGCCCCGCAGCTTAATTTCAACAGCGACGGCGTGTGCGTGTGCTGCGAGCTGCCGCAGCAGAGCTCCAGCTGCACCAACCTGGGGGAGACGCTGAAGCTCAACCCGCTGCGGGACTGCAACACCATCCGCCTGCGCCTCAAGGTGACACCACCCCCTCCACCTCCTCCTCCCCCTCCTCCAACCGCTCTGCCCAGACACCCTACCCCTCCCCTCCTACCGCTCTGCCCAGACACCCTACCCCTCTGCCCAGACACCCTACCCCTCTGCCCAGACACCCTACCCCTCCTACTGCTACCGCTCCGTCCATGGACACCCTACACATGGTACAAACATAGGGTCCCACACACACAGGTGGTAGCCAGTGTTTCCCAACCTGTCCTCCATCTTATGAATCCACCCTCAGCCCCATGAGCATGGCGCAAGTACCCCTTCACTGATATTATACTGTTTTCGTTCAGCCTCTTTATAAATGTTGTATTGTATGCGGTCCTTAAGCTTTCTCATCTCAGGACCCAAAAGTGATTCTTAGTGTGACCGTGGCCGTCCCCCTCACGCTTGGTGATCCTTCTGTTGCAGGGGCTCTGTGCATGGTTCTGACCCACCATCAACTGGATCACAAGTTTCACAATCCATTTTGGGTCCTATAGTTTAAGAACAGCTATAAGAATCTGAAAGTTTGAATCAGAAATGTTTTTTATTTATATGTTTTGATCAATAATAGTATGACCATGAGTGAGCATCTCAAAGATACAGAGATCGAACATCTCAACAAAATGAGTTTTGACCTCAACACTAAATTCAATACAACAAGAAAGAGCAAGAAACTAAAGAGCTATAAACAGCAAAGTGCACAACTCAGTTAATGAGATTAACTTTTAATAAGCAAGTGGCTCTGGGATCTGTGTTTTAAAGTCCAATTTCAGTTTGGCTTCTTGGGATACTTCTTTGTACCAGCCACAAAACATCCTCAGCCTCCCAGAACGTGGAAGAAGATTAATTAAGTTTAATTAAATGACCCTTACTTTGAAAATCACTGCAGGAACAGTCAGATTAAGTGCTAAGGATTTGAGAACTACATGACCTACATGAGCCCCTCCACTCCGTGCCTCGGGTTCAAGCCCTGGATCCCGCTTCAGTGTCTGCCAGTCCTCCAGCGTTGATGTACTACTGGTGCTGATGTGCTCAACGCTTGTGTCTGTCAACATGCTAGCACTTCCAGTATGTTTGCTCTTCTCCCTGGATCGTTTGTTCCTCAACCAATGACGCTTAGTTAAACACAAACGGCAGAAATGGTACATGACTGGCTGTTAGGGTTTAGGTGGTGTTCACGCCAGCCTCTCTGACAGCCTCTGCAGACTACGATTACCCATAATCACCTTCTCTACGGCTGAATTCTCCCAGAAACGCCTTCTCTGCAGCGAGACGCAAAGATGCAAAGGGTATACCGTATTTTTCGAAAATAAATAATAAAGCCTTTTCTAGAAGCCGCAGGAGCGTTAAATGGCGTTGTATGTTTCAAAACCACAACCCAAATTCTTACAAGTAGCGTCCAATGCTGGCGTGAACCCCTAACATAAGCCCTAATATTTAAATAGAACAATATTCGTTGGGGGCGCAACCGCACCATGTTGCCAGTCAACTGATGGTTGAGTAAGCGACAGTGAGTCATTGGAGATAATGCCGATTCACGTTTTTATCGCTTAGGGAATGAGAGCACTTTGTGGAAAACGGTCTTCATTGTCTTTTAGTCAGTTATGAAGTGATGCCAATTTCTATTTCTTTACGAGGTTAGACCTCTAATGTAAATGAGCATATGGGCTTTACATCGTGACGGCATTAGGAACTTCATGTTTTATAGTTACGTAGTTTTAAATTGATAGTTTACAGTTAATGGGAGAAAGTGATGCATCCTTTCCGAAGTAATGTTCATGTTAATCATTCTGAAGTACAGACGAAGAAGAGGGCTCTTAAAATGTATTTTCCTGATTATCTTGGAAATAATAGTTAGATAATTAGAAGGAAATTGTTAGTCTCTATAGTAGAGACACAACAAATACAACAAATAGTTTAATTGTTTTGCAGAAGAGAGAGGGGAACTCTGATGAATTGGGCTGCAAGCCGAGACTGACAGCCACATTAGTCCTGACCTCAGACACAAAGCACTTATGATGCAGTGCGGAGCTAGGGAGCTACCCCACCCTGGGCTGACTGGACCCTCCACACTCCCTAGTAGAATACCCTCCACCTCCTCCTCTTCCTCCTCCTCCTCCTCCTCCTCCTCCTCCTCCTCCTCCTCCTCTCTCCCGGGTTACACAGGGATTTATGCTCCACTGGGCCTTTATTGGATAAGGCCAATCAAATCCATCCATTCCATGTCCCTGATTGATTATAAAACATTGATAACCAAATAAAAGGCTCCTTAGGATGAGGCATGGCTCTGAGAAGAGGAAAGATCACGTTTGTCCGGCTGCTTATAAAGACGCTATAAAACGTTCGTTAGTGCCGCGGCAGGAAATTAACTGCCAGGGGGAAGTCAGATGGTTGGAGTAATGTGGGACATTTAATAAAAATTAAAAATAAGTCGTAGCTCACTGTATCTGGGTGTAGCTCAAACCCCCTCCTAAAGTCCATTGGTGGGTCCAGGGGGCCGTCACCCCCAGTAAAGCACCCGTGGCTGGGCTCCCTCAGGAGCATAGGGAGGGGGGACTCAGCTCTGGAGCTGCCAGCAGCAGTTACATTTCCAGGATTAAACAGACGATAGTACGTGAGGGCTGACTGACGTCTTATTGTCAGATAGATGTTTTTATGTGGGGAATCGTACGACTCGCGTGTGTCTTTAAGCTGCCAGAAGACACAATGCATGACATTCATCTGACAGGCAGGGATGTATTATTAAAACGGCAGTTAGATCTCCTTCTGTGTTTAATAGAGAAAGGAACCTATGATTGAGTAATGGATACATATTGCAGTGGTGGTGTATTCCTCGTACTGGTATAGCTGCTTGTTATTTTCACAGTTTTCTATACATATATAGTTTTCTATAGATGTATCAGTACCGCCAGGCAAACTTCACTAAATTATTTGTGTTATTGCTAAGCAGTTGTTTATCATGTAGTAGTTTCCTTATCAATGATGGATGAACCAACATATTTTGGTTATACGTGATTTTTTTATTTTATTTCATTTAAACCTTCATTCTAAGGAACGTGGAGCTAGTATTGTAAGTGTGTATTGGATTTGGATTTGGATTTGTCGCTATAGTCAGGATTATTATTCATTAGTTGAGTCTTTGTCTGGATGGTTAATGGAGTACAGTTCCTCTGTGTCCTGAACGTGTTACTCTGGTGTCCTGCCTCGTCGCTGAGGAACTTGTAGACCACTTGTAGACCACACCACAGAACACTTGTCATGAACACAAAGTAGAGGAATTAAGCATCACACACTTTAGGGGTTCCCTTCTGTGTGTGTGTGTGTGTGTGTGTGTGTGTGTGTGTGTGTGTGTGTGTGTGTGTGTGTGTGTGTGTGTGTGTG
>JAOPJO010000088.1:4883590-4896570 GCA_027123675.1 Molva macrophthalma
ACACACACACACACACACACACACACACACACACACACACACACACACACACACACACACACACACACACACGGCACTTGAGCACGGGTTGGTCAGGAAGCAGATAAGCTGTCTGACCTGAGTCTCTCTGTTTGTCTGCACAGAAATATCCATTCAGAACAACGTACATACTCAGACATACTTTCATTGTTGCTTAAGGAATGTGCAGTAGGCCTAGGATATTTAAATGCATTAAATTATGCAAATATGTACACCTTTTTCCCCTCTTTTATTATTACTGTGAAATTGTGACTTGTGACTAGCACTACAACACATTCGTTTTGCTGTAAAACCAAAGGTATTACTTGCTGCAATGCTAGCACTGTCGTGTGTCACCAGATGTCACTAAATACATAATTATTACATGTTGCAGTCGTTAGTACTTAATGTCTTTGATTAATTAAAAAAAAAAAGAATTTGCAGTACATCGTGTCAATGCAAGGTAACGTCCACATGAACGCAGCGTCGGTCCACCATAACAAAACTAATTTTGTCCCTCTTGCCGCTCGGTACTCTTCTTCGTACTGCTAACCCGCTAATAGCTTAGCCTAGCCTAGCATCCTGTAAACCAAAACAATCAAGGTAGGCCGACTAAAATCAACGTGGCAGACACACAAGTCTCATTTAATACGACTAGATGAGTCCATTTAGCCGTAAATGCAGTGAATGATGCCAATGCACGTGTGTATATTTAGTAAAACCGCTGGCTGTCATAAAGCGGGCTAGTGCTTCGTTAACTGTAGGTTAAAGACACACATTAATGTACACAATCATCACGGATCCACGTTTACTGACTGACCCCCTCTCTCCGCAGGTACCAGCATGTCCGCTGACACCAAAATAGCCGAACTGCTGACGGAGCTCCATCAACTCATTAAACAGACACAGGTGGGTCAGATTATAATTAATAAACCATATCTCATACCGCTGTGTTAGATATTTAATATAAACTACATCCCATACAGGTGGGTCGGATTATATTTAATAAACCATATCTCATACAGCTGGGTTAGATGTTTAATATCAACTACATCCCATACAGGTGGGTCAAATTATATTTCATAAACCATATCTCATACTGCAGGGTTAGATGTTTAATATAAACTACATCTCATACAGGTGACAGTACAGATATATAAATATCATCTTGTCCTCCGTGGATCAGATGAAGTTTAACTCTCTGAGACCTATAGGAGTGGATAATGTAATATATTCTCGGCTGTGTTTAATATAGGTAAACCACAGTGAACCACACCCCTGACCCTGTACTGAATAGCCTGTATCAGTATAATGTAATATGATCATGTTTTTTGCACATGCACTATATAATCAATATAAATGTCCTCTGTTGTCTTCTCTGTCTCAGGAGGAACGCTCACGCAGTGAGCACAACCTGCTCAACATCCAGAAAACACACGAAAGGATGCAGACAGAAAACAAAAGTAAAACATTTGGGGTTTTCAGGCAAACAGAGTTCAAATGTGTTCTATCTTCTCTTCTCTATTCCCCAATATGGAGAGTGCACTAGCCAACACCCCCCATCGTTTCTCTACTAGCCAATGGAAATAGCTTACATATTCAATGCAGATATAGTCTGAAATATCCACAGTCCACCTGTAGGGATCCTACAGCAAGATGCCCCTTAACCCCGACCTGCGAATGACCTGTCTCTGTACTGTCTAACTCCTACCTGCTCCTTAATGATCTGTCTATATACTGTCTAACCCCTACCTGCTCCTTATGGACATGTCTTGGTACTGCCTAACTCCTACCTGCTCCTTAATGACCTGTCTTTGTACTGTCTAACATCTACCTGCTCCTTAATGACCTGTCTCTCTTGATAAGTGTATCTTTGGATAAAAGCGTATGCTAAATAAGAAAATAGTGGTAAATGGTAAGTATTCAACAGAAAATCTTAAACTGTAAATAGAAAGTATTGAACAGTAAATTATAATCTATAAATAGTATGTATTACATAGTCAATAATAATCTATAAATAGTAGCTATTAAACAGTAAATAATAATCCATAAATATTAGGTATTACATAGTAAATAATAATATATAAATAGTATGTATTAAACTGTAAATAACATCTATAAATAGTATGTATTAAACTAAATAACATCTATAAATAGTATTAAACAGTAAATAAAATCTATAAATAGTAGGTATTACATAGTAAATAATAATCTATAAATAGTAGGTATTAAACTGTAAATGACATCGATAAATAGTTAGTATTAAACAGTAATGTAGTATAATATGTTGTGTTTTTCTGTCCTCCAGCTTCCCCATACTACCGCACCAAGCTGAGAGGGCTCTACACCACGGCCAAGGCCGACGCAGAGGCAGAGTGCAGGTAGACTGTCTGTTTACCTGTCTGTCCACCTGTCTGTTTAACTGTCTTGTCAGCTCACCTGTCTGTTTAGCTGTTTGTCCCCCTGTCTGTCTGTCTGTCAGCTGGAGGATGCTCAACACAGGGCTAATGCTAACACACGCTCTCTCAATTCTCTCTTCTTCTCTCTCACACAGTATCCTACGTCACGCGCTCGACAAAATAGCAGATATCAAATCCTTGTTGGAGGAGAGGAGATTAGGTTGGTTATATTCTCCCCCTTTTTAAACTCATTCTATCTTTGTGTGTGTGTCTCTCTCTCTCTTTGTCTCTCTGTCAATGCCATGCTTTCTCTCTATGCCTTCCTCCCTCCCTCCCACCCTCCATCCCTTTACATTGGACTGTCACTCGACCACATCCACAACACTTCACACAGTCACAACTTTGTACTAGTTCATGTACATGTTATTTATTCACCAGCGCCCCCTGCAGAAAGTAACACCACTGTTGTTGTCTTGTTGGTGTTTCTCTCCAGCTGCCAAGATGGCGGGTGTGTACAGCGACACCGACCCCCCCAGGAAGACCATGAGGAGGGGGGTGCTGATGACCCTTCTCCAACAGTCGGCCATGACACTCCCTCTGTGGATCGGCAAGCCTGGAGACAGGTAGCTGTCCCTCACTCACTCACAGAGCTCTCAAATCACTAGGGCTGTCAAGTTCTGGTCGGTTGGTCGATTGTTTTGTCGACATGCACTCGTTCGACCAAATTCTTATTTGTCGGACAATCGCTTGTGTTACTTTCATAAGGAAAAAAACGTCTAAATCCATTATTTTCGGGGGTTGGAGGGACATATGCAGACCGATGTATTTTTTGGAGTAATAGGCTTTATTGTGTTAGATATAACATTAATTATGAATAAAAATTATATTCAAGGCTCCGTAGTTTCTGTTATCATAATTGTATGGTTTAATAGACTAAAGACTACCTACTGAACATTTACTCAGCTACAAACTAATTAATAAGTCGTTGGTGTGGCAACATTTGGCTAAAAATGGACAACAAAAAAGTTTGTTGGCATTCTAAAAACGGAAGGCATAAGTAACTTTTTTTTCATGGCTGCGATGCACTGTCAACATTCGTGTTTAACGCCTGATAGGCTTTGAGTATGAACATATCAGCCTTGGCACCTTGGCACACATCGCAGCATCTTCCATTGGGACAACCTAGAATCGATCTTCCAACGTGTTGTCTTTCTACGATGCGACGCTGCCCAGCGTGGCAATGTGTGGCTCGTCTGGTAGACCCGCTTTACATAGAAGCTCAGCCGTAACCGAGTTGGACATGACCATGAGTGGATCTAAAACCATACTGCCTTCACCCAGCACTTACGAGATATTTAGGCTACCAGTGGCGTTTTTCCACTATACTGTACTGGCCCAGCTCAGCGCGATTCAGCGCTGCTTGGATTTGCATTTCCATTGCAGCGGGGCTTCCCGCTCGTAGGTGTGTCTTTAACTGATGACGCACTTGTCGTAAGTCGAGTATAAAGATTCAAGCTGCTGAGAACTCTAGCCATACTCTTCGTGCATGGCTATGTGTCTCATACACAGCGTGGCACGGTACGGTACGGCAAAAAGTGGCAATGGAAAAATGCCACATGTAGAGTAGGGTGCACTGTGGCTGATTAAGTTAATCTAGAGATAACGTGTAACGATAACGTTATTTGTTTTTCCCCCACTTCACTCTGTATTAGAGCTCTAACTTAGTATTACAGCTCTCACTTTGTGTTAGAGCTCTCACTTTGTATCAGAGCTCTAACATAGTATTACAGCTCTCACTTTGTGTTAGAGCTCTAACATAGTATTACAGCTCTCACTTTGTGTTAGAGCTCTCACTTTGTGTTAGAGCTCTCACTTTGTATCAGAGCTCTAACAGAGTATTACAGCTCTCACTTTGTGTTAGAGCTCTCACTTTGTGTTAGAGCTCTCACTTTGTGTTAGAGCTCTCACTGAGTATTAGACCTTTAACTGTGTATGAGAGCTCTAAACTACACTGCTAAGAGCTCTCAATGTTTATTAAAGCTATATCACAGTGTCAGAGTTGGTCGCAGTGTAATAAAGCTGTCATTGACTTGAACCTTCTTCCCAGAGTTAGAATCCTCCTAATACAAAATATTGCAATACTTCTTCAAAAGAAACTCATTAAACACATGACACTATTTAAACAGAATATCCTACAGATGTCCTTACATAAATGTTTTTGTTCTTCTATTTCTCCCAACAAAATACTATCCGTCTCTCCTCTCCCTCCTCTCCATCCTCCCTCCCCCTTCTCTCTCTTCTCCCTGCCTTCCTTTCTCTTCCTTCTCTCCTTCTCTCCCTCTCTCCTCCGGTGGTGGTCCCAGTCCCCCCCCACTGTGCGGTGCGACCCCAGCCAGCAGCGACTACGTGGCCAAGCAGGGTGACAAGGTGGCGGCCCGCGTGAAGGCTGTGGACGGAGACGAACAGTGGATCCTGGCCGAGGTGGTCAGCTACAGTCACTCCACCAACAAGTAGGACCCTAACCCACCACTATCCTCCACCAACAAGTAGGACCCTAACCCACCACTAACCTCCACCAACAAGTAGGACCCTAACCCACCACTATCCTCCACCAACAAGTAGGACCCTAACCCACCACTAACCTCCACCAACAAGTAGGACCCTAACCCACCACTAACCTCCACCAACAAGTAGGACCCCAACCCTACAATATCCTCCACCAACAAATAGGACCCTAACCTCCTCCAACAAGTAGGACCCTAACCCTACACCAAACTCCACCAACAAGGAGGACCCTAACCCTACACCAAACTCCACCAACAAGGAGGACCCTAACCCTACACCAAACTCCACCAACAAGGAGGACCCTAACCCACCACTAACCTCCACCAACAAGGAGGACCCTAACCCTAACCTCCAACAATGTGTTGTTAGTGGACACTGGTCTAGCTACGTTGAACATGTTGCTGTAGTATTTATGTTGCGTAACAACATTTGGTTAGTGAATGTTTTTTGACAAAATGTAGACATTGGAACTGGTTTAAAGCTCCTGTTGTTGGTTAGATAACTACTAAGGTACTTCTAATTTCTACTAGGGTACTTCTTACTTCTATTAGGGTACTTCTTACTTCTACTAGAGTACTTCGAACTTCTACTACGGTACTTTAAGAGAAAGGGTCTGAGTTTTGTTCCCATCCTCAACCTCCTCTCCTCTCCTCCTCTCCTCTCCTCCTCCCCTCTCCTCTCTTCTCCGCCTCCCTTTTCCTTTCATCCTCTCAGGTATGAAGTGGATGACATCGACGAGGAGGGAAAAGAGTGAGTCAGCAGAACTGTCCTCCATCCCTGCCCACCCGCTTTCTGTGTGTGTCTGTGTGTGTGCGCCTGCGTGCGTGCATGGGTGGGTGCGCGTGTGTGTGTGTTTATGTATTTGAATATGTTTCTGTGTAAGTATGTTTGTGCATATGATTCTGTATGTGTTAATATATGTGTTGGTGTGTGCGTATGTTTCTGTGGGTGTTTTATATATATGTCTGTGTATGTGTGTGTGTTTAATATATGTGTGTGTGCGAATGTTTCTGTGTGTGTGTTTTATATATGTTTGTATGTGTGTTTTATTTGTATATATTTGTGTGATTTATATGTGTTTGTGTGTGTTTTATTTATGTGTGTGTGCGTATGTTTCTGAGTGTGTTTTATATATGTGTGTGTGTGTGTGTTTTATATATGTGTGTGTGTGTGTGTGTTTTATATATGTTTGTGTGTGTTTTATATATATGTGTGTGTGTGTGTGTGTGTGTGTGTTTTATATATGTGTTTGTGTGTGTGTGTGTGTGTTCTAGGAGACACACCCTGAGCAGACGGAGGATCATCCCTCTCCCCCAGTGGAAGGCCAACCCGGAGACGGACTCGGAGGCTCTGTTCAGTAAGGACCAGCTGGTCCTGGCTCTCTACCCGCAGACCACCTGCTTCTACAGGGCCCTAATACACAGCCCCCCACACAGGGTGAGACATACATACACACACACACACACACACACACACACACACATACACAGAGGGTGAGACACACACACACACAGGCCCCCCTATAGGGTGGGACACAAACACACAGCCCCCCGCACAGAGTGAGACACACAAACAAACAGCCCCCAACACAGGGTGGGACACACACACAAACACACACATATAGGGTGAGGCACACACACACATACACACAAAGGGTGAGACACATACACACACACAGGGTGAGACACTCACAAACACACACACACAGCACCCCACACAGGGTGAGACCCACACACACACAGCCCTCCACACAGGGTGAGACACTCATAAACACACACACACAGCCCCCCCCCCACAGGGTGAGACACACCCACATACACACAGCCCTTCACACAGGGTGAGACATTCATACACTGACATATATACCATCTAATATATATAGCTTATAAGTCAGTGATCCCTCACGATGCCGTGTGTATCCAGGTGACCGAGCCACGTGTTGAGAACCATTCATTTAGACTTTGATCTAAACCCAGTGTGTGTGTGTTTTGTGTGTGTGTGTGTGTGTGTGTGTGTGTGTTTTGTGTCTGTGTCTGTGTGTGTGTGTGTGTGTGTGTGTGTTGTGTATGTGTGTGTGTGTAGCCCCAGGACGACTACTCTGTGCTGTTTGAGGACACCTCATACGCAGACGGCTACTCCCCGCCACTCAACGTTGCGCAGCGCTATGTGGTCGCGTGCAAAGAGAACAAGAAGAAGTAGAGGAGAGGAGACAGACAAGTCGACGAGGACACACACAAGGAGACGAGGACACAAACAAGGAGACAGCAGAGGACCGACACTAGGTTCTACTTCCTGTTCTATTGATAAAGACAAGACAATGTTCACAGCACACGGTTCAGCTGTTTGGGGTTGAGCTGGGAGAGATTCAGATGTTTCAGTCTTGCCTGCATCTCTGAATCGTTTATGAAGGATTGGTGATTTTATCTGTCGCTGCTGTCATGTCCATGTCATGTGTCGAGCTTTTGTAAATGTTTTTATCGCTTGACCATTTCTATTTTTCAAATTGTTTGGATTGCTATGTCTTTGGAATAAAATAACAAATAAATCATGTCTTTGTTTGTCGTATGATGATTAAAAAACAGATTTATTTGATGTGTCAGCATTGCTTTGGTACTAATATTTAAATAATTTGGCAAAAACATAAATCACAAATTTCCTGCAGAATATATATATATCTTTTATACAGTATATGATACATATTATATTATATTATTATATTATATTTTTAATGCTAAACTAACAAATGTCCAAGGTACATCAAAAATATATTTAATGTATACAGGAAGGTGCATGGTTACATATTCAGAACTAATAAACAATACCTAGTTGAGATTCGTGTTAGCAGCCAGCCATTGGTCCATTGAGCTTCCTATTACGCCATTCAAACCAATCCGGCAATCACAGCTCTGGCGCCACCCGATTGGCCTGACCAATTTGTCAGGCTCTCCTGCTCAACGAAAGTATCTGGAAATCGGGGCTTGGATTTTCAGACTCAATTCAACGGACTAACGTTGAACCAATCACGGACTTGCTTGCTCAAGTTTAGCCAATCAGGACCAAGGTTTTATAGCAGAGCGGAAAAAAACAACAATGGATGATGATCATGAATTCTCGTAGTTAATTTTGTTTTTTAAAGTTATTAAAGTAGATTTGGTCCAGAGATATTTAAATGTAGAAGTGTTTGTATTAAGGCTCCTGACATTTCAACTATACCTGAGTTAAAGAAGCGAATATTCAGATCCTATTTGAGATTTCGGATGATGTGTTGGTGCTGATGTAGGAGAGTTCCCCTGCATCTGATTTCTACACAGTAAGATCTAAACTAGTTAATTCGAATTGCGTCACAATATTATGGATTAACAACCATTTGTGAAACGAGGGGAAAGTGAAAAAGTCTGCTTTGGAGGTAAGAACATGATGCAATACAACTGGTGCGAGAAAAGGTTTATGATTAATATGACAACTAGATATTTATATGACAACTAGCAGCGACACGCTTGTCAAGCAGTTGGCGAAGTATAAGTGTAGTATAGTATTAGTGAAGTATAAAGTATATACAGGACAGTGCATCATTTCATATTTACACCAAACAAAAGGTAGAAAAACAAAAACAAAGCCAGGGGATACAAATAATAATAATAATAATATATATTGAATATAATTAATAGGAATTGTTGCTACAATAATTAACAATGTAGTCCTTATATTCGTTTTCTTTTTCAACCTTGTATTTGTTCTATCATCGGCAGCTTAGGTTGAGTATTATTTAAATGGAGACGACAGGGCCAGAACTAAGGCCTTTCTCGTTCAGTATAATAAGAATATTATAATGTATAATTTGTATAGTGTCAAAACAGAAGGAGGCCTTGTAAACTGTCCCTAACCTTAGCATTGCCTGAAAGTGATTCAGATGATATTTATTTCCGCAGATGTCGGACAGTGACTCAGACCAGGTCGCTCCCCTGAACCCCCCACCCAAACGCCGCCGCATCATCTTCGACCCCTCCACCATCAACTCTGTACCCATCTACTCCAACAAAGTAAGTCCAACCACTACATAGAAAAAAAAGAAATCAGATAAGACAAGGTTATAATATTTCCTTAACATTGAACAAGGCACCTGACAAGTGTTCAAAATACATCAATATAAACATCCATTTGAAAGTGAATTCCCTTGTGGTTGTTTGTCTGCAGGTGAATAAATGTCTACAGCTGAAGCCGACTCCTGCGGTGCTCACGCACAACAGCAACAGCTCATGTGAGGACCCAAAATAGGTTTAAAATACAAAATAAATATTCAAGTGTGATTATTACTGAAACATAAATTGCTCTGATCGGTCAGGTCAAAATTGCTTTGGTACTCCCATAAGTTATAAACACTTTATTTGTGAAAAGGATAGTCCACTGAAAACCGAGATATTCTGAGTACACAGGGCATAGGATTTTCTATCCAAATGAGTGGAGCCTTTCCCAGATGTGTCATACCTGTATTCATTTTTTGGTTACCAAGGCGACCACGCAGAAGCTGCGCCGTGCAGCGACTCCGCCTATTATGTAGCCGAAGTGAACGACCTCTCCTTCACAGACTCTGAGGAAGAGGAGGAGCACAAACCCATCTACCACTCTAAGATCAGGTGAGACAGACCAGACTAGACTAGAAACAGGTGAGATAGACCAGAATATGACCAGGTGAGATAGACCAGACTATGACCAGGTGAGATAGACCAGACTATGACCAGGTGAGATAGACCAGACTATGACCAGGTGAGATAGACCAGGCCAGAACCAGGTGAGATAGACCAAACCAGAACCATGTGAGATAGACCAGATTAGACTTTACTGTCACATGGTTCTCACCCTCTCCACAACGTTCTGGTCAAACAGATGAGCACCTTCAGTGAGAGACTCATTGCTCCGAAATGCACCACTGAGCGCCACAGGAAGTCATTCCTGCCTGTGGCCATAAAACTCTACAACTCCTCCCTCTGATAAATGCCTATTTAAAATAAACAAACTATAAGTATTTATTAACACTTCATTTTCATTGCCATTTGTACATAACACTGAATGTAAACATTGTATGTAAATATTGTTGTAGTGTAGTGTAAATTACAATAGATCTAGTAGATGTCCACTTCTTACTTTTATTTATTGTATTTATTTATAATTGTTTTTATCTTCTATGTTGTATTTCTATTTCTATTTTTGCACGGAGCACCTGAAACTAAACAATTTCCCCCCCGGGGATCAATAAAGTTTTCTGATTCTGATTCTGATAGACTAGAAACCGGTGAGATAGATCAGACTTTGACCAGGTGAGATAGACCAGACCAGAATCACGTGAGATAGAGTAGACACAAGGCACCATATGTTTAATAATGTGTTGAGCCACTAGGCTGTAACCTTCTTGTTCTCCTGTTCCTAATGGTTCTCCTGTAGCGATAGTGTGGCTCTCTGCTCCCCCTCCCCTCCCCTGACCCCGAGTGGTCCCCGGGTCCAGGTGTCTACCTCGGTCTGGAGGGCCATGGAGTGAGTCACAACGTACAACACACAACACAGTGTTGAACACTAGCACACAACCACAGAGTTACACACTGTTGCACACAACCACACAGTAACACACAACTATTACACACTAGGATATAGTTACACACTAGCACACAACCACACAGTGACACACTGTTACACACTAGCAGACAACCACACAGTAACACACTATTACACTCAACCGCACAACACACTTTTACACACAGTCTCACACTATCACACAACGGTAACACAGCTCTGTCTTACTCATTTCGCTTGGGCTCTGTCTCTGTATCTGCCTCTTTCACTCTCTTTCTCTCTGTGTCTCTTTCTCTCTGTCTCTCTCTCCCTCCCTCCCTCTCTCTCTCTCTCCCAGTGAGGTGAACAGCAGGCTGGGCTCTGTCTCCTCCCTGTTCTCTCTCTCTCCGGAGGGGGTCGGGGGGATGATAACCAGAGGACGAGGAGCCCCCACCCCTGCCGCCGCCGGCCCCTCGCTGACTGACACCCAATACTACGATGATGACATCATCCAGAACCCCGTGCCCCTGAGCCTCCCCCTGGAGCCCGAAGACCCTCTAGTGGGCCGCGAGATCCAGCTAAAGTTCCGCTGTCGGACAGAGATCCATCGGGTCCCTGTGGTGTCGGTAGGTCACTGTTGTGCCGGCAGGTCTGTAGGTCACTGTTGTGCCGGCAGGTCTGTAGGTCAATGTTGTGCCGGCAGGTCTGTAGGTCAATGTTGTGCCGGCAGGTCTGTAGGTCACTGTTGTGCCGGCAGGTCTGTAGGTCACTGTTGTGCCGGCAGGTCTGTAGGTCACTGTTGTGCCAGCAGGTCTGTAGGTCACTGTGGTGTCGGTTGGTCTGTGGTTTACCGTGGTGGCGCCAGGTCTTTAGGGCACTGTGGTTTCTATGTCTGTAGATCCCTGTAGGTCTGTAGTGACTGTAGGTCTCTGTCTCTATGTCTCTAAGGTGTCTGTGGTTGCTGTAGGTCCCTTTCAGTGGTGTCTGTAGGTACCTGTCTGTTGAGTCTGTAGGTCTCTGGGGTCAGTATCTCTGTAGGTCTGACAGAGACCTGTAGTGTCCGTAGGTCCTACAGATCCCACGCCTGGGAGACGCCTCACAGCACTGTGGTTTATGATATGTCTGGTCCCATTGGGCACCTATCACACTCCTAGTGTGCCTGGAAGGAGGATCCCTCTTCAATGTAGGGTTAGGGGGTTAGGTCATATAATGTGGGGCTGTTTGCGCAGTTTTTGAGGGCAGTTATTGAGGGCAATACTAATACAGTTCACTAAGTGGAGTGGTCTTACTACACTGGTGTAGTAAGACCAATCCTAATAACTTGATGTTTTCAGCCTCACTTGTAAATCACTTTGAATTAAACTGTCTGCTCAATGACTTCATGTGATTGTTGTGCATTCCTCTTCGAATGGAAGTGCATAAGAACAGATGGTTCTGGGTCTGACACACATCTGCTCTCTGTTCTTGTGACTGGTCATATGGCACTGTAACCAGTGGCCAGCTCCCTGTTAACTCCTCTCGTTCTGTCTCCAGTCCAGACCGCTGGGTGAGGCGGTGGAGGTGCTGGCGGTCAAGCTCAAAGTCCCCCCTTCCCGCATCCTTCTGCTCAGGAATGAGACAGAGCTTCCTGCTCACTCCTCAGCCAATCAGCTTGGCCTGAGCATCGCTGACATAATCGGTAGGCAAATACAGATCCTTATTATGTATTTTATAACTATGTTTGGTTATTTGCAACACCTGAATTTCCCTTTAGGGATTAATAAATGTTTATCTTACTTTGGTCTTGATTTGCCCATGTTAATGCATCTTGTATATATTATGGGACATAATGCAGCTCCATCTGGTGTGTCTTGCTGTGCTTGCAGAAACATCTTCATGTGTTTTGAGGTTGTTTGGCGTTATGTTGTTGTTGTGTTGTGCAGATTGTGTTGTCATGGCAGACGACGCTAAGCAGGAGACACAGAGCAGTGACATCATCACCGTGCGCCTACAAGGAAAAGACAGAGGCTCAACTCAGGAGTATTCTCTACACAAAGTTAGTAACGCACACTTACACTTACACACATATACATACACATACATACGAACACAGACTCTGACATCTTGATTGGTCCGATGCTCTAGCTGTTGGGGTGTGTGTGTGTGTCACCAGGAGGCATCCCTGGGCTCCATCCTCTCTCAGTACACAGCCAGTCGGTCAGCGGGGGGCCGGGCTAAACTGCACTTCCTGTTTGATGGCTCAAAGATCAAAGCAAGTCACACTCCCACCCAGCTGGACATGGAAGACGGGGATGTCATCGAGGTGTGGAGCTGAGTCACATGACCTTCGACCTGTCAACTTCTGCACTCGTTTTCACAACCTCCTGCGTGTGTGTGCGTGCGTGTGTGCGTGTGTGTGTGTGTGTGTGTGTGTGTGTGTGTGTGTGTGTGTGTGTGTGTGTGTGTGTGTGTGTG
>JAOPJO010000088.1:4922424-4932576 GCA_027123675.1 Molva macrophthalma
TGTGTGTGTGTGTGTGTGTGTGTGTGTGTGTGTGTGTGTGTGTGTGTGTGTGTGTGTGTGTGTGTGTGTGCTACCAGGGGTACAGCCGCAGGGTTGATCTTAACTGGCTGGAACTCCTTAGCATTGGGGTTCAGTGTGGAGCTCTTCACCTGCCTGCACGTCATGAGGCAAACCACATTATTTCTGTCATATTACAGAATATAATAAATCTACATAGACCGGCCTAGAACACATTACACACTGTAGATGGGTTTTAACCATTGACCCGCTAAACCGTGGACCCCCTAAACCGTGGACCCACTAAACCGTGGACCCACTAAACAGTGGACTCAGCAAGCCATGGACCCACTTAACCATGAATCCACTAAACCGTGGACCCTCTAAACCATGGACCTGCTAAACCATGGACCCACTTAACCATGAACCCTTTAAACCGTGGACCCGCTAAACCGTGGACCCGCTAAACCATGGACCCACTTATCCATGGACCCACTTATCCATGGACCCTGTGAACCATGAACCCATTAAACCGTGGACCCACTAAACCATGGACCCTACCACACGTTTCAGTATTTTATAAGTTGTCTCAACTTGGGTCATGTTGGGGGATTCAACTGTATTATATTTTGAGATGAATATGTACCGTCGACAGGAAATATGTATATTCCAATAAAGATAACACAATGACCACAAATAAGCCAAAGCTCTTAACCACTTCCCTTGTCAACCAATAAGCTTTGCAACCTAGTAGCAGGCTAATTCTTGCTCACTGTCACATAATTGTACTCATTGAATCGTGGGCCAGGGCCACAAAATGTAGACTTCCTAAGTGATGGCATCATTAAACCCAGGAATTTCAATTCACAGCATTTAAGTAGGCTGGAGCATGATCACAAAATATGCAGAACATTAATTTCTGTATTTGAATACTTTATTTTGATAAAGACGCAATCCAACAGAGATATTCGATTGCACTCTCCCTTGACCCCGGGGAAGTATTTTCCAAAAACTATCTGAATCCATAGCTATTCGGTCTGTTGTTTTATTTTCCTGTTTACTTTTCCTTTACATGTATATTCATCTAAACTTGATTTATTTAGGCCTATGTGCCTATTTATATTAGAACATGGATGTGATTTGTGGGTGTACCAACCAAGGGGCTTCATTGGGGTCTACTCACTCAAACTATAAAGCACCCCCACTAGGAACGTCCTATTTACGTTTTTTCGCATTGATAGGCCATAAATATAGACGGTCACCGCTGCCATTACAGTTTGACGTTTGATCACCAATTTATTTGCTTCCTAAACTCAACGTACACGGCTGTTTTGGCAGGAGGCTAAATTTCGCCTCATATTTGTAGAATCATATGCAATGCACATGCAGCGCGAATCATTTCTGTATTTTTACACTCGCTTCAAAAATGACTCCATTTTGGAATGCAGGGATTCATTAAACATTTGGCATCTGTCCCGGCAGGGCTGTGCGCTTCGGACTTTACCCTACAAACGTATGTCAAATACAAACTAAACTAAGAGTGTAATTAATAATGGCAAATGTATTTTTGCTTCCATTTCTGTTCTGGCCCACCACTTTAAGGCTGGAACATTTTTTTATCTTGCAACTTATTTCCTGACCCCTGCACCAAACCGAGGACCCACTAGGCCATTGACCCACTAAACCATGGACTCTCTAAAGCATGTACCCACTCAACCATGGACCCTCTGGACCATGGACCCACTAAACCATGGACTCTCTCAACCATAGACCATCTGGACCATGGACCCTATAAACCATGGACCCCATAAACCATGGACCCTCTCAACCATGGACCCGAGCATCATCTCTAAGAATAGCATCAGTAACTATGGATCTTGGTATCAGACAGGGAACTCACACTGCAGGTACGCCAGCCTCTCTGCTCTCCAGCAGGGCCTCCTCTCCGGGGGTGCCGGTGGTGGCCTGTGGGGCTCCGGGCGTGGACCCCAGGGGCCCGGCAGCCAGGCCGGGGCCGGAAGCGGGGGCAGATATCCCGGCAGACTGCTGCAGAACCTGGGGGGAGGAGGAGGAGGGGTGGGCCAGGAGGCTGGGGGCTGAGTCTGGGGCCTGGGCAGGTGCTGAGGAGGAGGCGGGGCCGACTGAGGGGGAGGAGCTTGGCTGCAGCTATGACAACGAGAGGCAGAGAGGGAGGGGTCCAGTTATTTGTGTAAATATATACTTAATATATGTAGATGAAAGACATGAAGTGTATCGCTCAGAACCACATAAGCTCACTTGGGATAAATAGTCTAACTAGTGAGGACAAAGATGTGTTAAAAAGAGCAGCGAGTTTGAAAGCTGCCTTGCTCGTCTTACCCGGAACTCCTTGCCAAACTTCCTCAGCTCCTCCAACTGGGACCTCTGCTGGACTGTTGAGGGGAGAGGTGAAGTGGGAGGGAGGGAGGGAGGTGAGAGAAAAGTAGAGGGAGTTAGCTAAATATTAGGTTAAACCTAATATTATGGGATATGGAGAGAGAGAGATTAGCGAAGAGGTAAAGAGGCAGACACACACACAGAGCCAGACAGCCAGACAGACAAAGAAAATACCTTTGTTAGTCTTGGGGTCCTGAGGGCTCCCGTCTGGTCTGTCCTTGGCTGCTGAGATCAGGATCTCGTTCACTACAGGAAGAAGAAACCAAGGGTCACGTGACCACCTGGCTCTAGTGTTAGACTCTAGCCTGGTGAAGCCTCCATGTTTAATGCAGAACTCTTATTAATGTTGTCATCTACAACATGGTGGAAGCTGATTGGCCAGCTCTCACCATCTACAGGAAACAGAGGGGTGGGGCCAGACGGTTTGGCCGTTGGCATGGTGACGGATGGATGGGAGGAGTCAGCCACAGGAAACTCCTGGGGCAGGGCATCGGGCTTCGGTGAGCGAGAGACTAAAGGAAAGAGAGCGAGAGCGAGTGAGTGACAGAGAGAGCGAGTGAGAGCGAGAGAGAGCGAGCGAGATCGAGAGCGAGAGTTAAAAAAAAAAGCTACTTGGTTCAAGCAGTACTCTACTGTGTTGTATGATATTGTACTGCCGTGGTGGTCAGACTTCTTGCCCAGAGGCACAGGGTACAGACCCAGGCTCTGTTGTGTTACCTGGAGGCTGGGTGTTGCGCAGGTGTCTGTTAGTCGCCTGTCTCTGAGCTTTAGGAGATGTTCGTGATACGACTAGGAGAGAAAGACAAGATGTGAAAACTATCAGACTAATGGAAGGTTTTTGGTGGAAGAAAAGAGGAAAATAATCAATGCTAGTTGTCATGACAACAAGTGTGACCCTACCTCCATTGAGGGAGGTGCGGGGGGTGTCGCCAGGGAACGGTGGCGGTGCGTGATTGGAGCAGGGGGGGCTGCCGGCCGCGGGGGGGCTGGCCTGTGATTGGTGGGGAGAGTAAGCGTTCCTGACGGACAGGGGGCTGCTCCTATCGGTGGACGGCTTCGGGGAGGAGGAGTTGGGGGCGGGGTGTCTGGAGGAGGCGGGGCCTCCAGGGCGGGCTGAGGCCCCACCCCTCAGGCTGCTGGGAGAAACGCCCATCTCTCTGGCCCTCTGGGGCAGTGGGATGTAACGGCCCTCCCTGGATGGAGGAGGAGGAGAGGAGAAGTGGAGAAGTGAGGAGAAGACAGGGTAGGGGAGGTAGTGAGAGGGAATAGAAGACAGGGAGGAGAGGATGGGAAGAGAGGAGATGAGGGGGGAGGCAGGAGAGAGGGGAGGGGAGGAATGGGGAAGAGGAGAGGATTGCTTTGTTTTTTGTTTTGTTTTCTTAAAAAACATTTTTTTTTCTTAATCTTACAATGGTCAACCAACTGTCGGTCGGTCTGAAGGCTGCCGGTTACCATGCCAACGGCTACCTGGTAAGTCTACGTTGGATAAGAACCAAACACACACATGGTCGGGGTAGGTGTCGCTGTGGCGACGATTACCTGGTGACGGCGGAGAACCCGGGGCTGG
This sequence comes from Molva macrophthalma, assembly GCA_027123675.1. Lineage (NCBI taxonomy): Eukaryota > Metazoa > Chordata > Actinopteri > Gadiformes > Lotidae > Molva > Molva macrophthalma. The sequence goes on from JAOPJO010000088.1 coordinate 4,926,404, forward strand.
CACGGCCCTCTCTCTCCCTCACCACGGCGCTGTACTTGTCTTCCTCGCTCTTCCCCTCGTCATTCTCCAGAGACACGCGGCGCCGGTACTGAGCGCTGCCCTCGATCTCATTGGCCAGCCGGGCAGCGCGCGCCTCCCGCTGCCGGAACGACTCGGAAGACCCCCGCTCCAGAGGCACGCTAGAAATATATCATGTAGCGATGTATAGCCTGTATCTCAAGCTATAAATATATATTTTTATGATATATACATGATAAACATATCTATAGATATCTCTCTATAGAGAGATATCTATATCTATATAGATATCATAATACTACATATATATGACTCAGAGTGTGTGTGTGTGTGTGGGGATGTGTGTGTGTGTGTGTATCTTACGTGTACATGGACAGGTTGGAGTCGTAGGTGGACTTGATTCCGTATGTCTCCTCGTTGAACTTGAACATCTCGTTAGCATCCCAGCCGTTAGACTGCACCACACACATGCACAAATAAGGAATTATATATATATGTATATATATATATATATATACAGTTTGTGTGTTTGTTTACAGAGTCTGACTCCAGGTATGTCTGTGAGTGTGTGCGTGTGTTTACAGAGTCTGTCTCCAGGTGTGTGTGTGTAGAGTCTGTCTCCAGGTGTGCGTGTCTGTGTAGAGTCTGCCTCCAGGTGTGCGCATGTGTGCATTTAGAGTCTGTCTCCAGGTGTGCGTTCGTGTGTGTTACTGTGTGTGTGTGTGTGTGAGTGTGTGTTACTGTGTGCGTGTGTTTACAGAGTCTGTTTCCAGGTCCAGTCCCTCTCCGTTGGGGTCTCCTCCGTCCCAGCGCAGCAGAACTTTCTCTCGCTGCTCCCCGTTCACACGCCCACTGCTGATGGCGGAGTCTGTGAACGCATCTGCACACACACACACACGCACACACACAAACCCTATGACACCCACAATTAACCTCATATCTCACAAGGACATGTTTGGATTAAGTGTGCAACTGAACTAAATTCCAAAACCTGGTTACGATAGCGACCATGTAAACGTGTTAATCCGTACTGGAAATATACCTTCATCACACACACACCCAGACACACACCGAGTTAAGGTGATTTCCAGGAAGGACTCATCATAACTGATTGCCGTGTTGACATGGCCCCTAACATAACCGGGTTAGGGTTAACCAGGTTATACAAGGCTAATAAGGTCAGGTGAGGAATTGACAGATGCACCTAATCCCAAACTATCAACACAAGGTTGATATGCGATGAACCAACAGTTTTCGATTTATTATGGTGTGATGGGAGGGATCTGTGGGGAGTGGGCGGAGTTACCTCTGATGGCAAAGCTGAGGTCCACGTTTCGGCAGGTCATGGTGACCAGGTCTGATGGGCTGAAGATCATGGTGTCTGTGATGTCCTCAATCCTGGGTCCCCCCCCCCCATCACCACCTCCCCCACCTTCATCTCCTGGACCCCCCTCACCCCTCTTGTGGACCGCATCCACCGCAAGCTCACACTGTGAGAGAGACATAGAGACAGACAGGGAGAGAGACACAGACAAGGAGAGAGACAGAGACAGACAGGGAGAGAAAGAGCGACAGGGGGAAAGTTGTGATTAATGGCTATACAAGTAAAGTTGACTTGACACAGACAAAGAGACAGACAGAACGAGAGAAGGACATAACCACAGGTTAACAGTTTTCCAGACAGTGAAGAGCAGCTATTTACCTGGGAACTGAGTGTCTTGAAGATCCCTTCATACACAGCCCCGTTTTTAACTCTCACGTCACACGTGGCTCCCTGGAGACCAGAGAAGACTTGTTTAGAGGTGGGGGTTTAAAGCACCTTAAGATTCCTCCAAAAGGACACAGAGGGGCCAGAGAGGAAGGAGGAGACAGAGAGGAAGGAGACAAAGAGATGGAGGAGACAAAGAGATGGAGGAGACAGAAAGAAGGAGGGGAAAGGGAGGAGGAGGACACAGAGAGAAGGAGGAGACAGAGAAGGAGGAGACAGACAGGAGCGCGCAACACTCACCACCACAGAGGTGAGGATATGGAGCATCCCGGCGTTGTTGTACACACCTTCAAATACCTGGGGACAAAACACACGTACAAGTAAAACAACACTGGAGGGCTGATATGTTCACATGAATAGAGTTAAACTGGGTGAAATATTTATTAGCATATATATTTATTTTGCATACTTCTTAGAAGTCACATAGCAGCACTGAAAGCCGAGGGTTTGCTACATGCTACCTGGGTGGCGCTTTAAAACTGACCTCAATCATTTTCTCAATCATTATTTTAAAAACATATTTATTGAGGGCGTATCGTTTAATACGTATGTGTATTGATGATTAGAGGCGTGTTTAGTAAAACTACATCATGGTCTTCCAATTTTGTCATATAATACATATTAATACCACGTTCAGACAACTCAGAACCCGGAAGTTTCAACCCGTGGACTTCAACTTTCTATTAGTGTATTAGAGTATTTACTGTTGGTGTTTAATACAATTAATTATAATTACAGTACTTATTGTTTGTGTTAAATAAAATATATAATACAGTAGGTCTACTCACTGTTGGTTTTTAATAAAGTAATATATAATACAGTAGTCCTTTTTACTGTTGGTATTTCATATAATATATACAACCAGTAGCACTACTTACTGTTGGTGTTTAATAAAGCAATATATAAAACAGTAGGCCTACTTACTGTTGGTGCTTAATAAAGTAATATATGATACAGTAGGCCTACTTATGGTTGGTGCTTAATAAAGTAATTGATGATACAATAGGTCTACTTACTGTTGGTGTTTAATATAATATTTAACACTGTAGGTGCCTAATAAACTAATATATGATATAGTAGGCCTACTTACTGATGGTGCTTGATGAAGTTATATATGATACAGTAGCCCAACTTACTGTTGATGTTTAATCGATTAACACAGTAGACCTACTTACTGTTGGTGTTTAATAAAATCATATGATACAATAGGCCTACTTACTGTTGGTGTTTAATAAAGTAATACATAATAAAAACCAGTTGTCCTACTTACTGGCGAGGACTGGGACTGTGACGGAGGCTTCATTGTGTTTCTTGTCCTGAAATTTCAAAGGTCAACACGGGGTTAGTGACAGGGTTGTCAAGACGTCAGTACAGTCTAGTGTTTGGGGGGTTTGAACCCTAGACGAAAGGTTTTGGGTTCGAATCCCAGTGTCCTCAGTCTACCTGTAGGCTTCCTACCCTCACCCCTACCTGCGCCCTCATAACATGCTATCTTGATTGTAAGCCGATGTGGATAGCAGCGTCAGCTGAATAACTATGTAGAGTATATTAGTACCCTTTAAGTATATAACAGAGGTGTCTCCTGTTTTAAGACTTTAACAACATGAATCATATAAAACACGGCGGCAACCCGATCAATAGCTTTCTAGATTAGCATGTAAGCTAGCGAGTTGCACCATAGCAAGGCTGCACAAGGACTGACGTCGGTAGTGTTTGGCAACATCTTTAAAAGCTGAAATCGCCTCGGATATTGTACTTCTGATCATGTAAATAAGGTTTAGTCGTTTACATTATCAGTATCAATGTCGTTGTTGTTGCTGTCAGCTAGCTTTAGTTAGCTTCAGTTACATTGTCTTGCCGCAGTTAGCCTAGTTAGCGATGCTCCTCAAAACCAACACTGACATCTTCCGGTAAATCGGATCCTAAGGTACTCATAGTGCCGGTGAAGGTTTGGTAATAAATACATACTTTTTAGTCATGTGCATCCCTGTGTTTCCAGGCTTCATAAACCGTCGAAAACAAAAACAAAACACCGCTCTGGGGTGTGCTCGTTAATTTCTAACCCGGCATCCGGTTAACAAGTGACGTGTGGTACCCGGGTGGGGTTAAAAGCGGTTTTCTAACCACATCTTTAGTCTTTTACATATAATCCTGTTTGTTATGGTATTGTAAGTAACTGAGTTCAGTATTCGGTTCAAACAATGTAGCTTTAAAATCTAGACAAATTAAGAAAAACCGGTTTTGAGACCCACGTGATAAGTGCACAAGTATGTGTGCAATAACAAGCGCACCACTCTTAAGCCACGCCCTCATCTGCGATGAAAGGTGAATGAACAATTCTTCCATCACTCTTTATTTACTTAAATCCAATTGGCTCGCTAGACCTGTCGCTCGTAAACAGAATCACGGAATAATTATAGTAATATATTGAGGAAATAGACGTAATAGTGTTGACCCTTTGTTTTATGGCCTTAAATGTCACCTGGTGCTTGGTTCTCAGCAGTGGTTGACCGTACTGCAAATCGAGGCTTATATTTTGTTCACGTCTTCGTATGGTTAAAACAAAGGACATTTTGAATCCAATGTTTTCCAATGTTCTGCTCACAATCCAGGTGCGGAAAAAAAGACAAAACGCAGAAGACGAATGTGTTTCACTATATTTATATTATATCATTATCATTAAATTCAATGTAGTACCTGAAACTAACCACACGAGGGGGACAACAGCGCCCCACCCTCAACACACGGTCCCAGCGAGGAGAGAAAAGACAGAGAAAGGCACGAACAGTTTTCAAACTGAGAACAAAAACACAGAGAGCGGGAAGAAACGGAGAGAAAGGTGCATATAGGGAACAAATACAAGACCGAATAACGTAAGAGAGACAAAGAGAAATGTCAACATGTTATGGTCTGGAAGGATGGGGAGCGAAACAAAACGACAGGAGCAGATTTACAGACGCAAGAGGGATAGATACAGAAAGGCACGAGTAGAAAAAGTATTTTCCGTGATTATTATTAATTATTAATATTATTATAGCCATTTTCTTCCGATCTAGTGTTTTTTAACTGAACAAGAGGATGCAATGTCATAACACAACTATCTTCTCTCCAGGAAACAAATGTTTTTTTCTTTTCTTTTTTTAAAAAGGCACAAAGAAGTGTGAACTGAAACAGGGTGTAGTTTGAATAGATGTTACATTTACATACAAAATAAAAAGGTTTCATAAAAACAAAAATAAAATTAATACCATTATCTTTAACAATATTATTGTTATTTGTTTTACCACCATCATCATCATCATGGCTAACAGTTTGTCACTGAAAGAAAGCTAATCTCTCCCAAGTTTGACCCGGTGTAGTGAAATTAGGATGGCAGAGAGAGACCAAGAGAGATGTAGAGAGCTAGAGATAGACAGAGAGAGTTGCCACGGTGATCTGTATCCGAGGTAAAGCCCGCTTCCTGGCTCCGCTCTCAGGTTAGCATGCTAGCTAATGCCTGATTAGCCGCTGGCTAGCATACAGTTTTGCCTGTTAACTAGCTAGAGTTAGCCGCTAGCTGCTATGGTACCTGCTAGCTCGGGTTAACCGCTAGCTGCTAAGGTACCTGCTATCCCGGGTAAGCCGCTAGCTTGTGTTAGCAGCTAGGGTACCTGCTAGCTAAAGTTAGCAGCTAGGGTACCTGCTAGCTATATGAGGTATCTTAAAGGTTTCCACTATGAGAGGACCAGCAGCTGAACAAAAAGGGTAAGAAGCCCATCAGTCTAAAGGTTTAAATTAGTGTACCATTATGTAGTGTTAGGTCATAGTCAGTCTCTCTATCTATCTATCTATCTATCTATCTATCTATCTATCTCTCTCTCTCTCTCTCTCTCTCCCCCCCCCCCCCTATCTGTAGCGTGCTAAAGTCATGGGTTGTTTAATAGGGTTAGTACCTCCTGTTCCTCCATCAGTCTAAAACAAAACACGCCTCCTCCACACTAGCTCCGCCCACCCTCACAGTTACCCTGCCCCCTTCAGAAGAAGGAGTACTGGTTATCCACGGCCCGGGGAGCTCTGGCGGCCGCCTCCCTCTCCTCCCCCTCGCCGCCGCCGCCTCCTCCTCCTCCTCCTCCCTCCAGCTGTAACAGAGCAGCATCCCTCTCCTCCCAGTCCTCTGCTCCTCCATCACTGCTCCCTGCTCCTCCTGCCCCTCCTGCTGCCGGCCCCGGAGCTACACCTACTCCTCCTGTTGCTGCTGCTGCTCCTCCTCCTCCTCCTCCTGCTGCTCCTCCTCCTCCTCCTCCTCCTGCTGCTGCTCCTGGTCCCGCACCTCCTGCCAGCTCTCCTTCACTACCTCGCTCCTGCGGGGGAGTGGGGGGCGGGGGCCGACCGGGGGGCAGCGGGGGAG
>JAOPJO010000088.1:4947891-4968410 GCA_027123675.1 Molva macrophthalma
TTTGTGTTGTTTTTTTACATGATCTGAGTTATTACATGGAATAAAAAATGCATATATTTCACATTGTTGTCTTTCTCCTTAATTGTCTGATGTAATTAAATGGAGAAAATGTATCAACCTTACCCCATTAACACATTCAAAAACATAATATAAAACAAATCTAATAACAATCTAATACACACATTTGTAAACTAAAATATGTTGAGTGGTAGATCGGCTTGGAGACCAAATGATATATCCTCACAGGCTGGTCTCGTACAACCAGGGTCGTGTCTAGCTTTTTGGGGGCTCTATGCAAAATGTTTTGGGGCCCCTAATTTGTGAAACTATGGTGGGGGGATTACAAACCCTTTAAGGTGGGCATGCATTTTACCTTTAAATGCATTAATCAAATGCACTTTAAAGGATTTTGCTGGTTTGCCAAGATCCAGGTTAATTGTTGACAATTTCTATGACAATTTCTAAGATGGGACGTTCCACTCATCCCCTCTTGCGGTCAATGTATGTTCTGAAATTGGGGAGTTGGCAAGCCATTGACATCAATTATTTGTAAGAATTCCTTCACTCAGAATTCTAGCTGCACGCCTCTCAGTCTCTAAGTCTGTGAGCATGCATAGTGGTGTGTAAAACACAATCGAAACATGTGGATTTGTTGGTTTGTAGGCACTATTGGAGAAAACTACCTAGCCAGGGCAGCTTGTATGCACTTACTTGTGTTGAAAAAGAAAGAATCAGCTATGGGAGCTGCTGAGAAAAATGAAAGAATCTGCATTATAACATCTTCTATACACGCATAAATGAGACAAAATGTTTATTTTAAATGTTTATAATAATACATAAAAAGGCTGAAATGGAAGCTTGGGGGCCCCCTTGTTTCTTTGGGGGCCCTATGCAACAGCACAGTCCGCATATAGCAAGAAACGGCCCTGCGTACAACGTTCGTATGATATCGTACGAAAAGTTATGCACATTTTTTGTACGATTCCTACGAATGTCCGGCAACACGAGTGATCAGTGCGCAAGCCCCAAGGAGTGCAGAACCAGAAATCATTGGCAACATGCAATATTACGCTTGTTTCGGCATTTAATGCATTTTGATAACATTTCTAGCAGGAAATGTGCCTTTAATTGTCATAATCTCCGTTCAGTGATTATATATGATGTTTAGTTAGTTAGTTAAACTGCTCGTGGCGTTTTTCATGCTAATTTGGGGTTTTGAGGGAATAGAATCGGGGTAGGCTATATTCTGTTTAAGAAATAACCAAAATTATAGGTTATAATAATTATAGGTTGATAGTTTATTACACAAAACTTATTTCAAAAATGTGGAACCATGAGCTAAATCTTTGTTCGTAATACCCCGACCCCTAGTTCTTGTATATATCCATATCCAGTCACATAAGGTCAGTCATGTGACTGACCTTAGGAGGCGTGGCTCGCCGCCCATAAGACCCCCCGGTTGGCCACGCCTCCTTCTTTTTGCTTTACTCGCCTTGCTTGCACAACACAACAGTAGCATACATTAGTAGACAGCTAATTGCCGTCACTGTATATGGCTTAAGTTCCACGCACTTTCTATCCTACAAACTCTTGTATTGCTGCAGGGAGTTTCGGCTGATAAACCAGCGGTGGATGGTTGTAAATGGAGTTTTGGGTGAAACATTCAGACCCTACAGAGACATTTGTGTTGTTTAGGTCCATCTCTACACCATTCAGAGCATGTTTTAGCTGAATTCTGTCTATTCTAATTCTGGCTATTTAGGAGGGATTTCCCGACACCCCTCTGGATAGGGTTCTCCATTTAATATCTCCCTTTGAGTAAATCTGAGAAACATACAAATACTTGGTAGTCTACAGTATGATCTTGCACAATTTTCTTACAATCTTGCAACTTTTATTTATCACTGCATATGTTTCAATGTTCAATATCAATCATGATATCAATTCATAACAAAAAATAAATGTTCAACAACAACGTTTGCTTTTTGAAGAAGTTAGGATAGTTCAAGGCAGGGAGCAGTTTCTAGTCCTTTGTCCCAAATAGACCATAAAGCCAAGATGCAATGTTCAATCCTATATTCGTGAGTTCACGCAGGATACCACAAACAACCACCACAGTCCTTCCGTGATTCTTTAAATTCTGCGTGTTAATCCTGCGTCCTAATTCTGCGTGTATATCCTGCGTGCTCTACCATTATTGTTCTCTTTAATTCATCACAAAACACAGTATATCAAAACACATGACAAGGACGGGGCTATCAGTTACCTCACCTTAATCATTACCTGTTAACATACAAAAAGGTGTAACCCACTGATTCCTATTGGGTTACCTTTATTCAAATCAAGCCAATCACAAACCGCCTACACTGTCTCTAGGTTGAACAATTGCGGGGTGTGATACCTGGTTAAGATTGGCCCCAGACCTGTTGGTCTGTGGTAGATCTGTTGTTGGACTGTAAGACAAAAGAAGGGCCATTTGATGCAATACCAACCCCTCAGTTGCTCTGTTGATCAATTCCTTTAAGAACAGTAGGGGGTTAGAGACAGAGGTCTGGCAGGGAGGAGGATGAGAACAGGATGAAGGTGAATCCACATAAATTGTTTGATCAACTCCTTAAGAGTTGATCCCCGTCTCTGAGGAGACAGGGATCTGGCAGGGACGGGTGTGAGGGCAGGGAAAAGGTGTCATCAACTATCAGAGGAGGTCAGAGACAGGGCTCTGGCGGGGGAGGGGGATGAAAACAGAATGAGGCGAAACCATATCTAACTGTTTAGCGATTAATACATCCCTTAACATTTTCCTTCATCATCTCTCATCTTCCTTTAAATCCTGTTTCAATCTTAATTTTTCATTGAAATTGTCAACAAGGTCATCTTCTGAGCCAGTGGGGGATGGAAGAAGGCCATTTACCCGATTTAAAGATATATCGGTAACTTCATTGTTAAAAAATACACAATAATGATCAGAAAAATTAACAGGTTCAACGGATGAAATTTGAACAGGAATACCCATAGTAAAAACTAAATCCAGTGTATTTCCATGATTGTGGGTGGGTTCTTTCACATACTGAATAAATTTGCGAACTTTAAAAAGATTCAGGAAAGATGTAGTCGATGTAGTGGATGTAGGTGTTTCCTTATTGACATGAAAATTAAAATCCCCAACTATAATGATTTTATCATGTTTGGGACATATAATAGACAACATTCTTTTAAACTGAGTTATAAACTCTTTAACAGCACCGGCCGCTTTATCGGGCGGTCTATAGACAGTCACGATGAGTAGGTCTTCAGGCTGTTTGATCATGATTGCTAAGTATTCAAACTTTGAAAAAAACCCAAATTTACATTGATCCAATCCGGAATATCTCTCAGAATAAATAACGGCAACCCCACCCCCTTTTCTCTTTGGTCTATTGACGTATCGAAAGGTGAAACCAATAGGACAAGACTCTGACAACTTATTTTTAGCAGTATCCTTGGTAAGCCCGGTTTCAGTTAAAAATATAAAGCAAAGATATTTGTTGCAAATCAAATTACTCAAATGAGACATCTTATTAGAGAGGTATCTTATATTCAAAAGTGCAACGTTTATGTACTCCCCCTGGTACATCCTGGAGATGATGAGGTTACACAGCTTCTCCAACTCCTTCAGCTGGTGTTGGTACTTCTCTTTCTCCACTAGATGGTTGTTCTCCAGCCAGAGGATGGCCTGTTCACACTTCTCCTCCACCTTCTTCCTGTCCTCCTCACTCACTTTGTCCTTCAGTTTGTCCTCCCGCAGGCTGCTCTTCATGTTGAAGGCGTAGGACTCCAGGGCGTTCTTGGCTGCTATCTTTTCCCTCTGTTGCTCGTCTTCTACTTTGTATTGGTCTGCTTCCTGCACCATCCTCTCGATGTCTTCCTTGCTCAGGCGGCCCTTGTCGTTGGCGATGGTGATCTTGATCTGTTTGCCCGTGCTCTTGTCCACAGCAGACACGTTCAGAATGCCGTCAGCGTCGATGTCAAACGTGACCTCGATCTGAGGAACCCCTCTCGGAGCGGGTGGGATTCCTGTCAGCTCAAACTTGCCCAATAGGTGGTTGTCCTCGGTCATGGCTCTCTCGCCTTCAAAGACCTGGATCAGGACTCTGGGCCCGGTTGGGACGTTGAAGGTCCGGGTTTTTTTGGTGGGGATGGTGGTGTTCCGTTCGATCAGGGGCGTCATGACTCCTCCTGCTGTCATGACGCCCAGGGAAAGGGCTGACCTGTCGCCGCTGGGAATGGCGGCCTGCATGGTTCTTGGCCGTCCCTCCTTGTCTGTGAATGCAACGTAGCTCAGGATAGCTGTTGGAGTTTACAGTTAAAAGATAAGTGTTAGAAATTTGAATTATGTTTTCATAATAGCAACATTTAGAAAGAAATTAAAATAATGCTGACAGCTCTAATAGTAACAACATTTAAATAATAATGTAATCTGCAAAGAAGTATGTTATAATCTACAGGGCCAATCTAATATATTTTATATATGTTTAATATATATTAGTATTAATTATACATTGTATGTGTATGCCTACCATGGAAACGGTTATGATTGACTAGATTAACTGACCTTTTAAATAATTCTTGAGGATTCTTGACATATTTGACATGTTTTATTAAAAGCACATTTTGAGTTAAGGAGAGGAGAATCGGAGTGGAGAAGAAACGAAAGGAGAAAACTATACTCTAGAGGGAGCTAGAGATGCATAGTGTCATACTGTCAATAATATTTACGGAGATGGTTAAAGACAAGTCACTCTATGGCAAGTCATTCAAAATCTACTTTTAATATATAGGAAGACAAATACCTCCAATATTCTAAATTAAATGTAAGTTCAGTGAATGTAATCAAAATCGCATAGCTCCAGTATCAAGTGAATGAATAACCTATGGAAATAGGCTTCTTTAACGAAACATTGAAGATCGAAATAAGGATTTATTTACAGTTGTTGATCGTCTCGGTCTTGATGATCGTTTCGGTCTTAATGATCGTCTCGTTCTTGATGATCGTCTCGGTCTTGATGATCGTCTCGGTCTTGATGATCGTCTCGGTCTCCTCTCTCTTGTGGTCAACTGACAGCACTGCCAGTTCTTTTATACTAAACATTGATCTCGTTGATCGTTCTGGAACATCCTAATCAACGCCCATGTCATGGTGACGTAGGCCAAAAAACGAGAGTAGAGTATCAGAGAGAGATAATGACAAACCAGCAGAACAGGTGCAACATATCACCTGACGATCCCACCCCTCTCTGCCCATTGGCCAATTTATCAGGTCAGGTAGACAATAGGCAGAGAGAGTGAGATTATCAGTCTAAAATCAGTCATGGAATGAGTAAAACACTGCATCAGTAGCACATTTTACCACTTTTAACATATCTTAAGTAATTTCGAAAACGTTTTAATGGCCAAAACCACCACATTTTTACGCTGTGATATCAGAGGAATGAGAGGAAACAGAGGATCAATTCTACAAACAGTACAAGAAAACAATATCACAATGTCATCCATCAATGAAACCCTTTTAAGGCCTCAAAACAAATTCCACATACCCGGGTACCACATTTGAGGTGAACACCACAAAACAGGCAATTGAGGATTGGTGGTAGTCCAAAAACAACATTGCATTTTTCACTAATCACCCTCAATTTCACAGACAATGAACTAATGAACCTGGCAACAATTTTTTTTTTTTTTAACAATAATAACAATCTTCTTACTGCCACCACCTACTGCCCCCCTGGAACCGCCCCCTCCTCACATCTCATCAAGAACTTCACCGACAGCCTCAACCAGACAATCATCATGGGAGATTTGAATGCAAAACACATCGATTTTAACTGCAACAGCACCAAGCACTCTGGCAGAGTACTCAACAACATCCTCAATGAAACAAACATTGTCATCATCGACAACAACGAACCCACCCACCTCCACAGTGCCACCTCCACTGAAATCCTGGACCTCATGCTCTGTACACCTCGGCAGCAAAATATTAACTTTTTCTGTAGGCCAAGACACAGGCAGCGACCATCTCCAAAAATACCCCTGCCACATCCAATCAAAAATCACCACTGATGGACCTTGACCAAATGGCAAGCAAACCAACTCCAGAACCAAATTAAACACCTACCCGCCCTACACTAAGGAAGACAGAGGAACAACTTCTATCAGGACCTCAACAACACAAACACTCGCACATTTTGGAATCAATCAATAGAAATATCACTACTCACACACCATCCCTGCTATAAAATCAATCGGCCAGCTAATGCACGGTAACACAGACATGGCTAATCTTTTCAAAGATTACCTCCAAAGTGTCCACTCGCACCCCAGCTGGTGTTTCCCTCCTCCAAAAAGCACAACATCTGTGAGATGTTGTGATTGTACTCACATCTGTGAGTACAATCAGATTTCCTGGATAATAGATGCAACTGAAGAACCGACACTTGCCCGTTACGTTGACATTCCAGATGATTTGAACCCTAAAGTGTCATCTATTTGTCAAGACTTTGTGTATCTTATAGTATAAGGGCCTGAGACAGACACCTAAATCATTGTGTCTTGGTCTAACTGTTCGCCATTTAACAGGTTAATCACAAATTGTTTCACTTCTAAATAGACAAGGACATTGGGCATCATGAGACACAGTTGTCAGTCTAGACACTAGCATTGCCCAACTTCAACTGGTAAAGGGCAGAGACAAAATACCAAATGGTTTCTCAAAGACTGCTACTCCTACGTTTGTCTTTTAATCCCGTTCCCATATATGGGGCTGTTACAGTTGTAGTGTGTTGTCCCCCCTCCTTAGTGCAACTCTAGCAATCATGCAATTGAGTGCACCTGTGCTCACCTGCTCAGCAGAGTGGGATGTACAAAAGCTGGGAGCAGACAGGAGCACAGGGCCAGTGGGCCATTCTGCACTCAACGTGTGTTTGGAAACTAGTTAACTGCTGTGTTTCGTGTTAGCTCTCTTGGAACTGGTAAGATAGTGTTTAGTTTTAGTTTGGTGATTAGTAGTTGTTTTGTACTTTCCCCTTTTGGGAAAATGGTTCTTTGTTTTCATTATCTTCATTCACTTAATAAACCATTAGTTTACTTTTACCTCCGTCTACGTCTCCTTTGTCCCCCGGAAAAACAATATTTTTTGTTTTTCCCCTTATCCCCCTGGATACTAATTGGGGTTGTAACAAGTGGGGGCTCATCTGGGATTGAAGTTTGAAACACGGTTATATTGGCCAAACTCATTAGCTCTGGTGGCTAGCGTGGTGAGTATCATTGTCTGGGTGGCCAGGCTTCCTCAGTTAGGTAGGGGAGTGTCATTTATTATTTTACCTTTTTGGTTTTCGGAGTAAATCCTGGGCGGGGGCCCCCCCTCCGTTTCCCCGACGGAGGTAGGCATTTCAGGGCTCCGGCCACTGAAGTTTAGCCTTTCAAGTCGCTTCGAGCCTGTGAAGAAGTTTAGATCAAAATCAAGTTTCCAAGTCCAGAGCTTCGAAAAAGACCGCAGAGTCAATACTTTTGGCGGGGTGTGATACCTGGGCAAGATGGGCCCCCGACATGTTGGTCTGAGGGGGATCTGTCGTTGGGCTGTTAGACAAGGGAAGGGCCATTTGGGGTTGGAGACGGACGTCTGGCAGGGAGGAGGATGAGAACAGGATGAAGGTGAATACACATACATTGTTTGATCAACTCCTCAAGAGTAGTCGGGGGATAACTTGGTGAACAGTGTGTGTATCAGTACTTTTTGAAAAATGTCGTAAGTGCTTCTGTGAATGTGTAACCGGGGTATAAGTTATATTTCACCAAGAATAATTTTATGCCTTTCATTTATTATTTTTCCTTTATGCACTTCTGTATAAATGTATATTTGTTTTGAGAGCTCTTATTTTGATACGTACCCTATAGTGACCCGCGAGGTCACTTGTTGTTTAGTTCGCGCTATCCACTTCAGTCGGCGATTTGCCATGCTGGAGAGAGCAAAGAATGCAGAGTGCTGCTCTGTGCAAGTGTTATAAAAGTGATAAAACACGGTAAAACTTGAAACGAATGTGTAAATAATATTACTTGGAGGTTGCTGTTTACTGACATAAAGACGCTCGGTTTAGCGTGTAAACGTACTTTTATATCCAGTACGGCAGTTTTTGTAACAATCTCATTTGGCGCTCTTGTGTCCCTTTGTGCTTTAAAGGAGTGCATGTGGAGACGGACATCTTGTCGCTGTATTGATATTAATGTGTTTCACACAGGTATGTGAGCTCTCTTTTTGTGGGTTTTTATGTGTATTTATTTTAATGTATTTTTATTTAATTTCATTTGTTTAATAAGCACTTTGGTGCAGATGTTGTAACTGTTCATTCGAAAAATATAAAACGTTGCCACCAGTGAAGGGGAGAATAACTTTTGGAGAGATATTGTCACTTTAACTTTACGATCACAATGTATAAATGTTTACATTTAATGACACTGACTGCATTAAGTGAAGTAATGCAAGTAACATGCTCTTGAGTCGGCGATTTGCCATGCTGGAGAGAGGAGTGCATGTGGAGACGGACATCTTGTCGCTGTATTGATATTAATGTGTTTCACACAGAGATTAAAGACCCCCTCGGCTGGCAAGGCAGTAGTTGTCTCCCGACTCATCATTTGACTAACACAACGCAGAATTAGCCGAGTCAAGAATAGGCCGGCTACATATGCAATGGGGTATATATCCATAGTGAGACATCTCATTCATGCTTCTTCGATAACTCCTTACAACTATCTTTAACTCGACACAACATTCACAATAGTACAACATTAAAAGGCTGCTTACACATTGATGCAATAATAATAATAATCCAATAATATAATATAATTTTGAATGCAGGACTTTAACTTGTTACTTTGTTGTATTAATACATTTACTTAAGTGAAGGACCTGAGTACTTCCACCGGTTTTAGTTTTAAATAATCAACGTTTTTGCTCTACGTTTGGCGTTAGTCTTTTGTTTACTTTTACCTCTCCTCTTTGTCCCCCGAAAAAACAATATTTTTTTATTAATTGCGGTCATAACAGGGGTAATAAATAATTTTTACTTATTAAAAATATCCTTTGGTTCTGAGTGAGAAACTAAATAGATGTGTCATCCTGCAGTTTTCTTTATTATTTGTTTGTAAAGTCGGCAATAGTAATCATATTTCGATAATGAGTGATTTGGCTTCAAAGGGTAAAAAAAACAAACCAACAGAGGAAAGCATCAGAGAGAGATAATGACAAACCAGACAGATGCACCATAATCACCTGACGATCCCGCCCCTTTCAACCAACCCATCAGGAAGATCATAGGCAGAGAGAGCAAGTCGTCAGTCTAAAAAGAGTCATGGAATGAGTAAAACACCGCACCAGAAGCAAATGTTACCACTTTTAACATGTTTTAAGTAACTGCTGCTCCTGGACGTGGCACCCCTTTCCCTGGGCATTGAGACGGCCGGAGGAATCATGACGTCCCTGATCGAACAGAACACCACCATCCCCACCAAAGAGTCTGTTTGGTGGGGATGGTGGTGTTCTGTTAGGGATGTAACGGTTACTGGTGTAACGGTAAACCACGATAAAAATGTTGACAATAACAATTACTGTTTTCATTTCAAATAAAATTATTATCTCGGTGGATTACCGCGGTGTGGAAACCGTGTGTTTAATCCTTCCCAGCCTCATCCGAGTCTCCTGAAGTTGCCGCGCAGGCACACTGTGTAGCCTACAACATGCGTTTTAACTTTCTTGAAGTTGGAATCATGGCGGAAGGAGGAGACGACAGCGCTCAGGAGATCTATCAGCCCTCTATGAGGACTAAGTCTGAAGTATGGGCATATTTTGGGTATTATAAGAATGCCGAGGGACAGTTGATTGAAGACAGTTATCCTGTCTGCAGAACGTGCAGGAAAAAAGTTTCTGCTAAAGGCAGCAACACGTCAATTCTCATGACTCATCTCCGTGACCATCACCCACAACTTTATAGCCAATGCAAGGTAAGTTAACGTTAACTTTTTAGCTGAAATGCATGGTGTGGGGACTTCGGGTTGAGGGAGAATGCAATGATCCGTCTGTGTAACTTATTCAATTGTCAATAATGTAAACAGAAGCCTAAGTGCAGCGCCCACAGCCAGCGAATGTATTTAGAATGCATCTAGCAGCTAATATTCTAAGCTAAATGGCTAAATTTTCATTCACGATGAGACAGTGAAACGGTGAAAAACAAGGCATTATTTAGCGCTAGTTGAAGACATCAAAAATACCATAAACTTCGTTTTTTGTACAATTTTAGTTGACAGTGACTGTGTATATTACCATATATCATTAAGTGGACGTTGGAATCAACCAAATACGAGCTAGCAGCTATATCAGCTAAATGGCGCTAGCAGATTTGTTTACCTATGACAACGGTTAACACTACTAAGGAAAGGAAAGGCATGCTTTTAATCAGCAATGCCATAAACAAGTGTGGTGCTAATCGGGACACTTTTTCTTGACCTTAGCCTAAGAGCTAGACGGATGCCCACTTGCGTTTATTAAACAGTATTAGATTACAGTATTTTATTGCATGCATTTCTTGATTTCTATAAGATTGCTTAATTTATATTTGTCCAAGTTCAGTAAATGGTTTAATTCTAGCGAAGTTGGATAACTTTAATTTACTAAGTCACACGGTGACGGTCTGAACCACGTGTCTTTGAAAACACGAAACATGATTTGCCCTGTAAGATAATGAATTTCTAGCCAATCGTTACATCCCTAAAACAGACCCAGACCTTCAGCACCTACGCCGACAACCAGCCCCGGTCCTGATATTTGTGTTGTTTAGGTCCATCTCTACACCATTCAAAGCATGTTTTAGCTGAATTCTGGCTATTCTAATTCTGGCTATTTTGGAGGGATTTCCTGACACCCCTCTGAATAGGGTTCTCCATTTAATAATATCCCTTTGAGTAAATCTGAGAAACATACAAATACTTGATAGTCTACAGTATGATCTTGCACAATTTTTGTACAATCTTACATTTATTTATCACTGCATATGTTTCAATGTTCAATATCAATTCATAACAAAAAATAAATGTTCAACAACAATGTTTGCTTTTTGAAGAAGTAAGGATAGTTCAAGGCAGGGAGCAGTTTCTAGTTCGTTGTCCCAAATAGACCATGAAGCCAAAATGCAATGTTCAATCCTTTATTCTTGGGCTCACGCAGGATACCCGAAACAACCACCACAGTCCTTCCGTGATTCTTTCAATTCTGCATCCAAATTGTTCTCTTTAATTCATCACAAAACACAGTATATCAAAATACAGGACAAGGGCGGGGCTATCAGTTACCTCCAATCATTACCTGTTAACATACAAAAAGGTGTAACCCACTGATTCCTATTGGGTTACCGTTATTCAAATCAAGCTAATCACAAACCGCCACACTGTCTCTAGGTTGAACAATTGCGGGGTGTGATACCTGGTTAAGATCAGCCTCAGACCTGTTGGTCTGTGGTAGATCTATTGTTGGCTATTTTGACTATAAGACAAAAGAAGGGCCATTTGATGCCAATACCATCGTCAGTTGGTACTCGTCAGTTGCTCTGTTGATCAATTCCTTTAAGAACAATAGGGGGTTAGCGACAGAGGTCTGGCAGGGAGGAGGATGAGAACAGGATGAAGGTGAATCCACATAAATTGTTTGATCAACTCCTCAAGAGTAGTGGGGGGATGGAGATAGATGTTTGGCAGGGAGGTGGATAAAAAGCAGGTAGAAAGCGAAACATATTTACTGTCTGTACAACTAAAAGTGGGGGTCAGAGACGGGGATCTGGCAGGGACGGGTGTGAGGGCAGGGTGAAGGTGTCATCATATTAACTCTTTGATCAGTCAATAGTGAGGGTCCGAGAAAGAGATCTAGCAGTGAGGACAGGAAAAGGGGTCATCAACTAACAGAGGGGGTCAGAGACCGGGCTCTGGCAGGGAGGGGGATGAAAATTATGGTGGAAATTGTTTGAACTGTATTGACAACGCGACTCAGAATAAACTTTAAGAGTTTATTGTAATAAAGGGTAAAAAAAATTCCATGACAAAACAGAATGAGGCGAATCCATATCTAACTGTTTAGCGATTAATACATCCCTTTACATTTTCCTTCATCATCTCTCATCTTCCTTTAATCCTGTTACAATCTTAATTTTTCATTGAGATTGTTAACAAGGTCATCTTCTGAGCCAGTGGTGGACGGAGGAAGGCCATTTACCAGATTTAAAGATATATCGGTAACTTCATTGTTAATAATAGATTTCACGGCATTTGATGTGGAAGGAATGGAGTTAAAAAATATACAAAAATGATCAGAAAAAGGGACGGGGTCAATGGATGAAATTTTAACATCAATACCCTTTGTAAAAACTAAATCCAGTGTATTTCCACAATTGTGGGTGGGTTCTTTCACATGCTGAACCAATTTGTGAACTTTAAAAAGATTCAGGAAATATGTAGAAGTATCCTTGTTGACATGAAAATTAAAATCCCCAGCTATAATGATTTTATCATGTTTGGGACATATAATGGACAGCATTCTTTTAAGCTGAGATAAGAACTCTTTAACAGCATCGGCCTGTCGATAGGGCGGTCGATAGACAATCACAATGAGTAGGTCTTCAGGCTGTTTGATCATCATTGCTAAGTATTCAAACTTTGAAATAAACTCAAATTGACATCGATACAATTCAGAATGTATCTCAGAATAAATAAAGGCGACCCCACCCCCTTTTTTAAATGGTCTATTGGTGCAACGAAAGGTGAAACCATTAGGAGAAGACTTTGACAACCTAACTGGAGCATTACCCCTTTTAAGCCAGGTTTCAGTTAAAAACATAAAGCTAAGATGATTTTTAGAAATCAATTTTTTCAAAGAAGACATCTTATATTTAGAGAGGGATCTAACATTCAAAAGTGCAAAGTTGATCGGCTCTGGTGCGTTCTTGGCTGCTATCTTTTCCCTCTGTTGCTCGTCTTCTACTTTGTATTGGTCTGCTTCCTGCACCATCCTCTCGATGTCTTCCTTGCTCAGGCGGCCCTTGTCGTTGGTGATGGTGATCCTGTTCTGTTTGCCCGTGCCCTTGTCCACAGCAGACACGTTCAGAATGCCGTCTGCGTCGATGTCGAAAGTGATCTTGATCTTAGGAACCCCTCTCGGAGCGGGCGGGATTGCCGGCAGCTCAAACTTGCCCAGTAGATGGTTGTCCCTGGTCATGGCTCTCTCGCCGTTAAAGACCTGGATCAGGACCCCGGGCTGGTTGTCGGTATCGGTGCTGAAGGTCCGGGTCTGTTTGGAGGGGATGGTGGTGTTCCGTTTAATCAGGAACGTCATGACTCCTCCGACTGTCTCGATGCCCAGGGATAGGATCGACGTATCGCCGCTGGGAATGGCGGCCTGGACAGCTGTATGGGAGTTTAAAAGATAAGCGTTAGAAATTTGAATTATGTTTTCAGAATAGCAACACAATTAAAATAATGTTGACAGTTCCAATAGTAACAACATTTAAATAATAATTAATCTGCAAGGAAGTATGTTATAATCTACAGGGCCAATCTAATATATTTTATGTCGATGTCCACCTCTGCCATCTGGTCAATGTGTTGTCTGACATAAACCAGACCTGAACAAGAACAAAGTGGATAGATCTGCGATAAACCATTAAAAACCACAGTATATTATAAGTTGAAATCATACCTGCTTCTATGATATCAGGCCTCTCTGTCCAGGTGGTCTTGAACTTCGGTAGAAGTATTGCTGCAGCGATTAGTTCGGGGTCCATCATCATCTCACCAAAACGCTTTTGGACACCATCCTGAATGGCTTTGATGAGTGGTAGACACATCTTGGAGGATGTCCCCTGCCTTCTGAGTTTTGCTTGTAGCTGACAGATCACTGGAAGAAGCCACCCTAAGTGTGTGTTGGTCTCTGACTGAAGAATGTTCAAGGCCTTTACCAGAGGTTTCATCACCGAGCAGTAATCAGTCAGGAAAGCAATTTCTGCTTGACTCAGCCTGACATAAATCAAATACAAACAATTGTTAGGAAATCAAGCAGGAAAAGTTTAAAGTTTAAAGTATGGGAACACACATTTACAAGGTAACTTTCGTACTGTTGAAATGCTAATTAAAACTTACATTTTCAATTTGAATTCTTCACAAGCATTCCTGATCGCCTCCTTCTCTTTCTCTTGTATGATCTGTATGATTCTCTCCACAGCCATGAATATTGAATTCCAGCACGTTTGATTTGGTCGGATGAGCTGGAGCTGGCAATGATCTTCCACAACTTCTGCTGCCATGTATGAACGACCCGTCTTGTTCCACATGGCTTGGCATTTCCCAAAGGCTGCACGTGATAGTGTCTTGTATGTGTCGTTCCTCTTTTCTGCCATGTCAGCATCTGTTGTGGCAACTCAATTTAAAAGATGGCATGCACACCTTTGGTGTGTGGAAAGTTGGTACTCCAGGCCATTATCTTGCTCCAGGATGCTGAATGTGTCCAGGTAGTTGGCTGTGGGCTCATCAGTTGAATCTCTGTCTGACTCTGCATCTGATTCTGCATCCTCAGACTGGCTCTGCTCACCAAAAACACTAAATGCTTTAATGAAGTTTGAGCCACTATCTGTCATGGTTCTTACCACTTTCCCCCTTATTCTGTATTGACAGTGTACATCATCAAGTGCACCTGCAAGAACGTCAAAGGTGTGGGACCCTCTTAACCTCTTGCATGCAAGTGCAGCGGAGCTCCTCTCTAAAGTTTCCTCATCTATCCAATGAGCTGTTACCCCAATGAAACTTTGCTGGTGCGCGGTCCAACAATCTGTGGTGGTGGCAACATAGCTGACTTTACTAAGATGCGATATCACATTCTTCCTCATTTGAATGGCAGATCCCTCTATTCTGGTCCGGACTGTGGGTCTGGAAATTACCTTGCAGTGGGGATTGAGTGTAATTACAAGTTCTTTGAAAGCAGGTTGTTCGACCAAAGAAAATGCATGAAGGCCCTCACAAATTAGGCTAATAATAAGCTTGTCGACCTTTCCTTGAGGAACACGACTGTTGCCTCCCACTGACATGGCATCTCTTATGTTTGCCTGCTTGCTTGGACTTGGTGGATTTGGGGTTCGCTTCCCTGGCTTTGCTTGACTGATAGCCCTCTGCCTAGATGGATGTTTCCTCTGTGAAGAAAGAAAAGGTTTTCATCAGTATAGGAATCAATGTGGTGTTTATTAAACGCACTGAAATTAAAACTTTGATAGATAAAAGGTTTTCTATTTCTATAGTCATCACATTTTGTCTATTACATTTCATTAAAAAAAAGGGTTGCTAGTGCTAGCCAAAAAAAATGCTAGCCAAAAAAATGGGGTGAGGGGTTGGTTAAATTAAATAAAACTACTAATGCAACAGCAGAAATACTTACCAACACACGCTTCTGCAGATTTTAAGTCAAGTTTTTGAAAGCAGACAGTTCCTTCACCTTTGGGAGGCACATCCTGCACTGCATGACGATGCTGTTGCCTTTCCTACGTTTGAACAAAAAATATTCTTCCAAATGTGGCCAAGGATTTTTTTCGGGATCTAGTTCTACAGACTTCGATGTTTCAGCTTGAGCTTCATCTGTCATTTCTAGGTCCAGGGTCTCTGGACCGAAACCGCTGGCCGTGCCCACTTGATCGTCCTCCATCCTATAAATTAGCACTAGAAAGACTTCACGCCACTGACCTAGTTCGCGCGTCAGTATATATATCTATGAGTTTGCGCCCTCTATGTTCGCGCCAGTGCTCATCACATCAACAGATCGTTCGTCACTGTGTTGGTTTCGTAGCGCATATTTTTCCCCTGTCGGTTTTCATTGGGCTGAACTTTTTTTTTTTTACTCAGTAACGGATAGGACAATACTTCAGTCAACACTCAAGTAAAATAAAAAATACCAGTTTTAAATCATACTTAAAAAATACAAAATGCACAAAAAACTACTCAATACAGTAACGTGAGTAAATGTATTTCGTTACATTCCACCTCTGCCTTTAAGCCTACAATAATCTTTCAAGATGTCTTAAGATGTCTTAAGATTCAAAGGACTTTATTGGCATGGATATATTAGGCCTACATTCACATTGCCAAAGCACAAAATGTAAAATAAGATACAGCATAAGATACAAAACAATAACAGCACGAATTCATTTTCTTTTTTAAAATCCTCATCCTTTCCAATGTCCTTGTCTGAACATTCCCTACTTCTGTACCAGACACGTCACTCTCATATCTCACGTATGTGTCATCACTTTCATGACCGTGTGTGCTGGTAAATTACCACTCTTCTGTGGACATGTCCATTTTGCTTCACATACTGCCTTGTGTCACATTGATTCCTGAGCTTGCCGCTTTGCAAAGCAAAGTAAGCAAAGCAAAGTAAGCAAAGCTTGCCGCTTTGCTTACAAAGACAATCCAGAATCAGAGAACTTAGCCAGACAGTGCGCATAACAGGGGCTATAGGAAAACAAATACCTCCAATATTCTAAATTAAATGTAAGTTCAATGAATGTAATCAAAATCGCATTATTCCAGTCTCAAGTGAATGAATAACCTATGGATATAGGCTTGTTTAACGAAACATGGAAGATCGAAATAAGGGTTTACTTACAGTTGTTGCTCGTCTTAGTCTTGTTGATCGTCTTAGTCTCTTCTCTCATTATACTAAACATTGTTCTCCTAGATCGTTCTGGAACATCCTAATCAGCGCCCAAGTCTCATAGCCGTTAATTTTTTAATGCCTTGTCAATCATATTTCGATAATGAGTGATTTGGCTTCACAGACAAACCTGGCCGAGACATAACCTGAATCAAAACAAAGGCTTAAAAAATAAAGCAACACAGGAGAGCATCAGAGAGAGATAATGACAAACCAGCAGAACAGGTGCACCATATCACCTGACGATCCCGCCCCTCTCTGCCCATTGACACGCACATCAGGTCATGGAATGAGTAAAACACCGCATCAGTAGCACATTTGACCACTTTTAACATATTTTTAGTAACAAAACCACCACATTTTTACACTGATATCAGAGGAATGAGAAGAAACAGAGGATAAATTCTACAAACAGTACAAGAACACAATATCACAATCTCATCCATCAATGAAACCCTTTTAAGGCCTCAAAACAAATTCCACATACCCGGGTACCACATTTTAGGTGAACACCACAAAACAGGCAACGGAGGATTGGTGGTAGTCCAAAAACAACATTGCATTTTTTACTAATCACCCTCAATCTCACAGACTATGAACTAATGAACGAATACCTGGCAACAATTTTTTATTTTTTAAACAAAAATCTTCTTACTGCCACCACCTACTGCCCCCCTGGAACCGCCCCCTCCTCATATCTCATCAAGAACTTCACCGACAGCCTCAACCAGACAATCATCATGGGAGATTTGAATGCAACACATCGATTTTAACTGCAACAGCACCAAGCACTCTGGCAGAGTACTCAACAACATCCTCACCAAAACAAACCTGGTCGTCATCGACAACGAAGAACCCACCCACCTCCACAGTGCCACCTCCACTGAAATCCTGGACCTCATGCTCTGTACACCAGACCTCGGCAGCAAAATATTCACTTTTTCTGTAGGACACAGGCAGTGACCATCTCCCCATTACAGCATCCTTCACTATCGATCTACTGCGAGCAACTGCAAGAAAAATGTACAATTTCAAAAAAGACAACTTAGAAAAATACCCCTGCCACACCCAATCAAAAATCACCACTGATGGACCTCAACCAAATGGCAGCACAGATGGGAATCATCCTCTTTCAAGCCAAAAACCAAGCCATCCCACTTACCTACCATAAACCCATCCAAACAGTGACCTTCCCATATGATGTCACTAATCAAAGAAAAGAAAGAGGAGACATATGCACTAGATAATCAGAACTCCAGACACAAGCAAACCAACTCCAGAACCAAATTAAACACCTACCCGCCCTACACTAAAGAAGACCGAGGAACAACTTCTATCAGGACCTCAACAACAACAACACAAACACACGCACATTTTGGAATCAATCAATAGAAATATCACTACTCACACACTACCCCTGCTATAAAATCAATAGGCCAGCTAATGCACGGTGACACAGACAAGGCTAATCTTTTCAAAGACCACCTCCAAAGTGTCCACTCACACCCCGGCTGGTGTTTCCCTCCTCCAATAAGCACAACATCTGTGAGATGCTTTTTGTTGAGACACTTTCTGCTGATGAGCTGATAGACAGGCTACCTCATCCATCAGGCACAGAAACAACATCATCAACGTCATCTGAAGTAAACCAAACTGAACGTGACAGTAATAACACCCCAAGTACAACAGCTGTATCCATGTATCAATACTACAAAGGACACAAGGACACTTTTTAGTGCATCATTGATATTAAAGATGCTTCTATGTGATTCCCCCGGTATGGCGTCATCTGATCAACATCAGATGATTTAAATGAGACTGAAGCATAATCTGGTGTGCGACTTCAAATGTACTGTAGATTTCCTGGATAATAGATGCAAATGTGTGTAAATGCAAATGTCAGACACTAGCCTTGCCCAACTTCAACTGGTAAAGGGCAGAGACAAAATACCAAAGGGTTTCTCAAAGACTGCTACTCCTACGTTTGTCTTTTAATCCTGTTGCCATATATGGGGCTATAAATAACTTTGACCTCATTAAAAATATATTTTGGTTCTGAGCGAGAAGCTAAATAGATGTGTCATCCTGCAGTTTTTTTTATTATTGGTTTTTAAAGTCGGCAATAGTAATCATATTTCGATAATGAGGTTAGGTTAGGTTCGATTTGGCTTCACGGACCAATCTGGCCGAGACATAACCAGAATAACTTATCAAAATAAAGGGTAAAAAAACAAACCAACAGAGGAGAGCATTAGAGAGAGATAATGACAAACCAGCAGAACAGGTGCACCATATCACCTGACGGTCCCGCCCCTCTCTGCCCATTGGCCAACTCATCAGGTCAGGTAGACAATAGGCAGAGAGAGCGAGATCGGCAGTCTAAAAACAGTCATGGAATGAGTAAAACACTGCACCAGAAGCACATTTTACCACTTTTTAACAAGTTTTAAGTAACTACTTAATCAAGTCTGTCTGTCTGTCTGTCTCTCTGTGTTTCTCTCTGTACGTCTGAGTGTGTGTGTGTGGGTGTGTGTCTGTCTGTGTGTGTGCATGTGCGTGTGTGCGTGTGCGTGCTTGTAAGTGTGCATGCATACGCGCATGTGGGTGAATAGCAAAGCCAACTATGCCCCCTGTCGGGGGCATAGTTGCCTCTAGCAGTAATGACTACACCCGTGATTCGCTTGAACAGGGCTGCCGCTGGGATAGGCGGTGTGTGGGCTGTGAATACCTTGTGTGACTGCTTGCAGTCCTAGTTTGTCATTGAAATTATCAACAAGGTCATCTTCTAAGACCGTGGTGAATGGAGGAAGGGTATTCACCAGATTTAAAGATATATCGGTAACTTCATTGTTAATAATACACTTCATGTCAATTGATGTAGAAGGAATGGAGTAAAAAAATATACAACAATGATCAGAATAGGGGAAGGGGTCAATGGATGAAATTTTAACATCAATACCCCTAGTAAAAACTAAATCCAGTGTATTTCCACGCTCGTGGGTGGCGCTGTTCTGGTCTACAAGCTGAACAAAGTTGTGATCATCAAAAATCTTCCAGAAAGATTTACATTATTTAAATGTTCCTAACTAGAACTGTTCCTAACTAGATAGTCATCATCCATCACCATCATCAGGAAGTGGAGTCTAAACATATTATGTTACCCAAAAAGTATAGAATATTTTAATTTTTTTGTGCTTTAAAACACTTTACAACTTTAAAACATAAATGAATGTTTTAATGGTTTTATTGTATTTGAATGCTTGTATTTGTATGTATTTGTATGCTTCACAGAATAGTGCTTGGGAAAAGTATGAAAACTAGAAATGTTTGAGTTATAGGAGATAAGGATATAAGATTTTACGTGTACAAAACGTATATTCAATTGTAAAAGTTTTTTTTATATTGAACAAACTTGATTTGGTTACTACAAACAGACAAAACGTACTGGTATATACTGAATAATGCAAGCACCCACCCACACCCACACCCACACCCACACACACACACACACACAAAGATCTTGAGTATAAGGGCCTGAGACAGACACCTAAATCATTGTGTCTTGGTCTAACTGTTTGCCATTTAACTAGGCTTACTAACTAGGCCTAGTTAAACTAATCACAAATTGTGTCACTTCTAAATAGACAAGGACATTGGGTATCATGAGACACAGTTGTCAGACACTAGCCTTGCCCAACTTCAACTGGTAAAGGGCAGAGACAAAATACCAAAGGGTTTCTCAAAGACTGCT
>JAOPJO010000088.1:4982837-4995983 GCA_027123675.1 Molva macrophthalma
CTCTCTCTCTCTCTCTCTCTCTCTCTCTCTCTCTCTCTCTCTCTCTCTCTCTCTCTCTCTCTCTCTCTCTCTTCAGTTGAAAAAAGGATGTGATGTGATGTCCGATTCCCTGACTGGTCAGGTCAAACCCTTAAGCTCTATTTTAACCAACAGGTATTTTTGACATCACACTTCAGACCAATTAAAATACTAACCAAATCTGAAAAACTAAAATCATGCTCTCTCTAGCATGTACTTCCTTCAGTGGCCTATAGGTGGTTCCTGGTAGATAATAGCATGTAGTTCCTCTAATGGCCTATAGGTGGTTCATGGTAGATACTAGCATGTAGTTCCTCTAATGGCCTATAGGTGGTTCATGGTAGATACTAGCATGTAGTTCCTCTAATAGCCTATAGGGGGTTCCCGGTAGAGACTAGCATGTAGTTCCTCTAATAGCCTGTAGGTGGTTCACGGTAGAGACTAGCATTTTCTCTTTACTCGGTTCGTAAGGCACCAGGACTGAAAACAGAAATGGGAGATGAGTATCGGTGGGTCATGTGACCCTGTTCACCTCGGAGCAGCTGTTTGATGTCCTTGCTGGCGTGCGAGGTGGTGAACTGGTTGACGATGTCCAGTGCCGTCTGGTTGTACGTGTTGCGGATGTTTACATCCACGCCGGCCTGCAGGACCACAAACCTCAGCGCTGTTAGCACACCCCTAAAGTATGTTAGCAGGGAGGGCTCTATGTTCGCTTTAAGCCCAGTATGTTAGCTAGGAGCGTTGTTAGCACACCACTTACGTATGCTAGCAGGGAGGGCTCTAGGTTTGCTATAAGCCCAGTATGTTAGCTAGGAGCGCTGTACGCTGGCATAGCAAACACAGAGCCCTCCCTGCTAACAAACTGGACTCCTAGGGTATACTGCTCTTAGCTAATATAGTGTTTATGGCTTATATACTGGATTGAAAGATAGCAAACTGGATATATAGCTAGCATACAGCAGTCATACCCAATATACTGTGCTCCTAGCTAACATACTGGGGTACTTGCAAAGATATGAGCTCTTCCAATACACCGGGGTCCGGGTTAGAGCAGTTCGACGAAAATATATTTCACGTTGTGTACTGGATGTTAGCGTTATGGAAATGGTATGGTATGGAATTACCAGAGCTACCGGCGATGATGCTAGCTAGGCCTTTTTTTTCGTCACATTTTACTACGTGTGAAGAGTTGTGGACTCACGTCGAGCAAAAGTTTGACCACCTCCGTCTTGCCGTAGAGCGATGACTCGTGGAGCGCCGTGCCCGCCTTGGTCGTCCTGTTGATGTCAATACCTGCCTTGAGGAGAAGCCTGGGCGAGAGAGAGAGAGAGAGATTTATCAAGTGTGTAACAGATCATCGTGTTTATTAAGAGTTGAACAGATCATGGTGTATATAAAGTGTGTGACAGATCATCGTGTGCATCAAGTGTGTAACAGATCATCGTGTTTATAAAGTGTGTAACAGATCATCGTGTATGTAAAGTGTGTAACAGATCATCATGTATGTAAAGTGTGTTACAGATAATTGTGTATGTAATGTGATTTTATTCCTTAGTTTTCTTCATTCCTAAATGTAGCACACAGTATAAGAGTTCTGAATCGCTTGAGATACAGCGTTGAACATTAGGGATTCTTTTGCATCCAACATGATGAAATATTCCTTCCCTGACGAAATATTCCCTTTCTCTGATGGAATATTCCCCTTCCCTGATGAAATATTCCCTTTCCCTGATGGCCTGTATAGGAGCCAAGTGTCCCCCTCCCCCTGTCAACATTCTCACATGACCTCTCATACTGAGCTGTGATTGGTCCACACAGCAGGTAAACAACAGGTGCCTTCTTGGGCCTCTGAACACATTTGTTTTTCTGAACATCTTATCCTTCTTCTTCTACTTCTTCTATTTCTCTGCATCTGCTTCCCCACACATCAAACCCAATCAACACCTGCTGGTTGCGTCAACATCCCAGTGAACATATCTGCATATTGTCGGAGTGCAGATTTCAGTTCATAAGCGTAACCAGAGGGGAACAGTCAGGGCCCTCTAGGAGGGCCTAAGATATTCTAGATATTCTAATTTTATTTTATAATTCAGAATTTGACAATCAACATCTAAACAAAAATATTTCTGAGGAAATAAACCCTTCAAAACGGCCTATTTAATTTGTGTTGGAACATGAAGGGTTAAATAAAAGAAGCCCCTTTGTCAGAATTTTGCTGACTCTTGTTGGGAAGGAAAATGCTATGCAGCTCTGTGATTGGTGGTCCCGCTATAATTTCACAGAGGGTCGAGTAATAGTAATCCAATGAGACTAGACAGTAAAACTGACCAATCATATCTTCCCTCTAAATGGGTGGGCTTTGTTATCACTAACTTTATGACAAGTTCCGCCCGCTGTGAGGGACACGAATCCAATAAACTAGCTAGCTAGCTTATGAGGCGTGATTTGGTTTACTTCACGATGGCAGCCGCCGCGAGTAACGTAACCGCTAGTGAGGAGGACATTGTTTCTGATTTATTATCTATGCTGTTTTCTAGGTTAACTTTTTAATAAAAACTTAATAACAGTTAATAACAGGAAGACCCACACCAGAGCTAAAATTGGTTCAGAAAACCAAAGCTTTTGAAAGGCATTTCAACTCCACTAACTATACGCAATACCTGTGGATGACGCGATCAACCAAGGAGCAAAAGCTTTACTGTTGGGATTGTTTGATTTGTCTGCTGTCATGCGTTTTGCATCCCGGGCAGTTGTCATATTCTACTGAAGTGCACATACAGCTTGTGTGATGATGCGATTATTTGTCAGGAGGAATTGCATTTTGCTTAAGAGATAGCTGTTTTCAGTTTTGGTGATAACTCACTCTCTCCGTGCTGTTTGCTTATTGCATGGCTAAGGATGGACTAGCATATTCATTTTTGTTTCAGAGCTGGAATTGTCATAGGTAACTTTTGCAGTACTATAGAGAGGACACAGTAAGCTAAGCTGGTGGTTTGCTTTTTTCGCGACGGGGAAGGGGGTCAGAGGGCCAATGTTTAAGAGTCACGGCTTCGCTTTCTTCATCGAAGTCTATTTTGGACCAAAGTAATGTTTTTAAATGTTCACGTCTAAAGTAGTCCTATACGAATCTGTCCCGATACGGCAGTGTGCTGCGGGCCTTTGTGAAGAGTAATACTTTGCTTGTGGCCGTGAATCATTAGTTAATATTTTCGTATATGTACACAGGTCGCTTAGACCTTTCTAAAATTATTTTATTCTATCAAAAATGTAACGTCAAATATCTACAGCTTATAAATCAGCTGACCATATTTTTATCAGGCTGTGAACCCTGTCCTGTTAGCCTGAAGCCTAGCAATGGCATCTCACCGGATGATGTCCTGGTGTCCGTTGCGTGAGGCAAGGTGGAGGGGGGTGGTGTAGGCAGAGTCAGACTGCTCCTTCCTCTCCCCCTCCAGCAGGGCCACCACCATGTTGCTGCTCAGCAACAGCTGGGCCACCTGCACACAAGATGGAGGACCAGGTTTAGACTGAGAGACCATTAGTACGCCAGGGAGTAAAAGTGCATAGTAGTAGGTGATTGAGAGTATCACTCTCAATCACCTTTACAAATGTCAAAGGGCTTCACAGGCTCACATATAACATGTAACCCCTAACCTGCTGCCCTTAATATAACTTAAAGCCAGAACTCCGCGAAACCAGAGGGAAGGAACTTTCCAGACAGCAAAGAACAGTACAGAATATAGAGAACATTCTATCCTAAACAAGATGGAGGACGATATTTAGACAATTATTAGACAAAGCTAGGGGAACACAGTAAGCTAGCGAGCCTTCAGTTACAAATTAAAGCGCTATTCACTGGTAGTATTATGGTATATTTGTTGGTTGCTTTGAAGCAGTGAGCCGAGTGTTTAGCTAATATTAGCCAGGGTCGCTAACCTCCTGATGGTGTGAGGTCACAGGAGAGAGCGCTGTGTGATCGGTAATTAAACATCACATTACTTTTTTAAATATGAGGACCAATGGGAAGGGATGAGGTCACAACCTCAACGCTCTTGGTTTTTAGCACTCCCATGTTGTCCATGGATCTACATTCTCAACGCACCGGACAGATGCATTAGAAGACATGCTAGGAAGATATGTTGATCACTCCTCTGGGAGAGGGAGGGATAGAGGGAGAGGGAAAAACCTTGAGAGAGATTTATCCAGCATGACTCCATGATCCAGCGATGTGGGACATGCACAAACACATTCTGTCTGCAATATTACAGACATAATGACACACACACAAACAGACAGACAGGTTGTCTCACCTTGACTCTACCAAACTCACAGGCCAGGTCCAGAGGGGTCTTCTTAGACTTGTTCACCAGACACGGGTTGGACTGATGCTGGAGTAACATCTCAGACTGTAGAATATACAGAGTTATAAATACGAGGAGTTACATTGAGTTATATACAGTTACATATAGTAATAAAGAGTTACACAGAGCTAAATTGAGTTAGATAGAGTTACATAGAGAGTCCACCCACCACATCGTAATGTTTGCACTGCATAACATTCTATAGAGTTATAGTATATAGAAGAGGCCACCCACCACATCATAGTGTCCTTAAAGAGCCAGTGAGCCCGCTGTTTCAGCTGGAATTCGAACACTTTGAGATTTAAAAAAATGCGTTTTGGGCTGAGAGTTTTAGGAAAGATTTATGTTATCCCCATGGTTATGACCCACGCCAACTTTAGGATACTTTTTTAGTACTGTCGTTGTGTAACTCTTATCAGCGTTATTATAAGCGATGTTGTATATGAAATCCACCACACACCGTAGCGTTATACTATAGGTGTCTGGGAAGCCTAACCCTCACTCGGACGCGGTCATTAAATAAATCGCTGCTCAGACGGAGCTTCACCATCCACACACACCGTAGCATTATACTATATGTGTCCAGGAAGCCTTATCCTTAAATGCGGGTATTAAATAAATCGCTGCTCAGACGGAGCTTCACCATCCACACACACCGTAGCATTATACTATAGGTGTCCGGGAAGCCTAACGTTCACTAGGATGCGGACATTAAACAAATCACTGCTCAGACGGAGCTTTACTATCCACATACACCGTGGTGTAATACAATAAGTGTCCGAAAAGCCCAACTTTCTCGCAGTCAATCGCTGCCCAGACAGATCTCCACACGTCCACACAAACCGCGCAGCCAGTGCCCCTTGGTCGTGACGTCAGACTACCTCGGAAAAGGTAGTCTGAAGTCAGGAAAGAACGCATCCTGCGTTCGCAGCAGAGTGGAACGTTCACATAGTGTTTTGGGGAGCAAAAACATAGGATTTTACCCCTTTTTTCTCTTAATTGGGGACTTAATTCAGTAACAGTGATAAAATGGCATAGTTTACTATGTTTACGATCATATAAGACAAATGACCATGTTTAAAACAAAAAAAAAGTGGTTTTGGGTTCACTGGCTCTTTAATGTATAGAGTTCTATAGAGTTATAGTATATAGAAGAGTCCACCCACCACATCGTAATGTTTGTACTGTATAAAGTTCTATAGATTTCTATAGAGTTATAGTATATAGAAGAGTCCACCCACCACATCGTAATGTTTGTGCTGTACAAAGTTCTATAGAGTTATAGTATATAGAAGAGTCCACCCACCACATAGTAATGTTTGTACTGTGTAAAGTTCTATAGATTTCTATAGCGTTATAGTACATAGAAGAGGCCACCCACCACATCATAATGTCCGTACTGGGCGGCGAGGTGCAGCGGGATCTGTCCGTCCTGAGAGGATGTGTTGACGGAGGCTCCGCAGCGTAGCAGCAGCAGCACCGCCTCCGCCTTGCCCTGCCACGCCGCGTAGTGCAGGGGCCGCATGCCTGACACACACACACACACACTTAGATACACACACACACATGGGTGTGTGTGACTGTACGTGGGCGTGTGTGTGTGTGTGTGTGTGTGTTACCATTGCTGTCCTTGATGTCTACAGTTGCCTGGGCGTCCAACAGGGCAGACAGCAGCTCAGAGGTTCCTGTCAGGGCAGCGTGGTGCAGCGCAGAGAACCTGTAAACACACCCCAAACAGTCTGGTTACTAGCCTGCTGCTAGCTCCCTGTTACTAGCCTGCTGCTAACTCCCTATAACTAGCCTGCTGCTAGCTCCCTGTTACTAGCCTGCTGCTAACTCCCTATAACTAGCTTGCTGCTAGGTCCTGGTTACTAGTCTACTGCTAGCTCCTGGTTTTCTAGCCTGCGGCCAGCTCCTGGTTACTAGCCTGTGGCCAGCTCCTGGTTACCAGCCTGCAGCTTGCTCCTGGTAACTAGCCTGCTGCTAGCCAAACCAAAAACATCTCCCTGAATAGAATCAAGTCAAGATGGCAACCCTATGGCCTAGCCTGGTAACCAGACGAATCTGCGAGCTCAAGTTTATTTGCTCTGGCAAATGGGTCTGGTCGGGCGAATCACAAACATCTATTTTATATGGGGCGGCTCTGATATGATGACTGTACAGCGTAGCACTCTATGGGAGCGCCGTTGAGGCATTTTCATAAACAACCAAGATGGGTCTTCACTAGTCTGATTGGCTGTAGGTTCATCCAATTGCGTCCAGAGGCATTTTGGTCTGCACCTCACCTCAGGCCAGCTGATGGGAGTCAAACTCCAACAGACGCTTAGTTGGAACATGCTACCCAGCATGCCGAGCGGCAGGGATTAGCACGCAGGAAAATAGAAACCAGCGAGTTGTTGTTGGTTTGTTGTTTAAAACTCTTAATTAATCCAAGAAAACCACAACAACCCACCCCCCTCCCAACACACACATACACACAATGGCTTATAAGGGTTTAATTAGAAGTCTGTAGAAGGGTTTTAATGCTATAAAATAATGCTCTTAAAGCTATCAGAGCAGTCATTTTTTTGCTTGTTTGGGTTTGAGGTTTGGGTCTGAATCTAAATGTGTGTTATAGTGTCTGTGTTTGTGCGTCTGCAAGTGTGTACTTGAGTGGTGTGTGGTGCTGTGTATGCATGCCTATGTCCTAGTGTGTGCATCTGTGTGTCTATGTGTGTGTGTCTGTGAGTGTGCATGTGTGTGGGCATGTGTGTGTGCTTGTGTGTGCGTGCCTGTGTGTGTGTGCTGTGTGAGTGAGTGAGTGAGTGAGTGAGTGAGTGAGTGAGTGAGTGCACTCACTCACAGATTGTGTGAGTGTGTGTGTGTATGGGTGTGTGTTTGAGAGTTTGTATTTGTGTGTGTGGGCATGTGTGTGTGTTTGTGTTCATGGTTGTGTGTATGTGTGACAATGTGTGTGTGTGGGTCTTGTAGACATAACAGGAAGGATGGTAGTGCTGCAGGCTGCAGTTCAAACCCATCTTCAGGGTTGGGTGTTGGTTAGGAGGGAGTAAGGGTGGAGATGAGAGGGCGTGAGTGGAAATGAGAGGGTGTCGATGGAGGTGAGGGTGTGGGTGGAGGTGAGAGTGAATGTGAGAGGGTGTGAGTAGAGGTGAGAAGGTGGAGGTGAGAAGGTGAGGGTGGATGTGAGAAGGTGTGAGTGGAGGTGACAGGGTGAGGGTAGAGGTGAGAGGGTGGAGGTGTTTGTGGGGTGCCAGTCTGTGAGACAGATTTCTGATTCCCAGACAAGTCAAGGCATGGCTTGTATAAATGACTTCTCTTACACAACACACCGGAACACACAGCAGGATAGGATGTAAACACACTCATTAAACATGTTTTATACCTACCCTAATACAGATAGGCAGGCAGACAGACAGGAAGACAGACCGGGAGACAGACCAAGAGACAGATACCCTCGCTACTCTTCTGCCACTCTTTTCTCCTGCCACCCTCTCTTCTCCCCTTTCCTCCCCCTTGACGTCACCTCTTATC
Organism: Molva macrophthalma; assembly: GCA_027123675.1. Lineage (NCBI taxonomy): Eukaryota > Metazoa > Chordata > Actinopteri > Gadiformes > Lotidae > Molva > Molva macrophthalma. The sequence continues at coordinate 4,990,748 of JAOPJO010000088.1, forward strand.
AGCAGAGACAGAGACCGAGAACAAGAGACATACAGATATAGTAGGAAATAGATGAACACACACACATACACAGAGATAGAGAGAGCTACAGTGAGGGAAAAGAGAGAATTGAGCACATATAGTAAAGTAAACATACAGACAGAGAGAGAGAGCAAGACAGCCAGAGAGAGAGACAGTGAGTGAGTGAGTGAGTGCGTGAGTGAGTGAGTGAGAGAGTGTATGTGTGGTGTGTGGAGACAGAAGATATATTTATGCTGGTATATAGGGGGGGGTTGTCATCCCCTTTAGAGTGGAATGTGCTGGAGTAGTATAACACACACACACGATCAGACTATTTGAACTACAACTTGTTTCTGTCAGATATGATAAAGATACTTTCCTCTTCAACACTGATATAATGTGTTCAACAGTACCACTTCAGTAAGTCCATATAATAATGTGTTCATCAACAGTGAGTACAGTAAGTCGACATATTAATGTGTTCATCAACAGTGAGTACAGTAAGTCTATATAATAATAAGGTGTTCATCAACAGTGAGTACAGTAAGTCTACATATTAATGTGTTCATCAACAGTGAGTTCAGTAAGTCTATATAATAATGAATGTCTTCAACAGTGAGTTCAGTAAGTCTATATAATAATGAATGTCTTCAACAGTGAGTTCAGTAAGTCTATATAATAATGTGTTCTTCAACAGTGGCTACAGTAAGTCTATGTAATAATGAACAGCACCTCTACAGTTAGTCTTTCTACCATAATCACCTGACTGACTAGATCGCCCACAGCAGTACAAACACTGGGACACTGAACTCCTTGTCCTTTAACCCAATGACAGGAAGTGCCAGGAGGTGACAGGAAGTGAGTTTCCTGGACTTTTCCATGTAAGAGGAGGGGGTGTCCACAGGAGAACTTGAATCAGAACGTTTACGAGAAGTTCTTTATGAGGACAGATCCAGACAAGCTGGCACATGCAGAGCCAACCACACACATACTTAAGACACACACACACACACTCTCCATCTGAAACCCACATACTGTACCTCTGACACATGATTTGAATTAGCTGTACTACCAAAGTGCTCAGAGGTTTTGCGCGACTCTTCATTATATTTTATTCCATTCTAGTATTTCAGTTACTTGTTCCTGGTCTGGTTATTGTTTACAGTGTCTTAGCCCTACTGTGTTAAAACTGTCTGCACTAAGGGGCACTGCACCAGGTTAACACATTGAGGCTCCCATTGGGGTAGTGGATAAGAGTATTTTAAAGAACTTTGAGCAACTTCCCAATATAATCTGTGTAATCAGATGTATTTTACAAGGCGGGCCACCGATGGTCATCTGCATCACTTTGCTACGTCATCGGTAGGCGTGAGGAAGAGTACTGTCCCTAAAAGCTGTTTTGGCAATAAATAAAAAACACGGCAATGCCATTTGCCCTGACTCTGCCCAGAGTGCCGTGCTGCCGACGTGCTGCCATGGATGAAGGGCGCGGCCTGCGTCTGGGCTGCACAATGCTCAGGGGGCGGAGTCTCGGCAGATGGTGCTAGAGTTTTTTTGTGCGTGTGTGTGTGTGTGTGTGTGTGTGTATGTGTGTGTGTGCTCGTGTGTGTGTGTGTGTGTGTGTGTGTGTGTGTGTGCCCGTGTGTGTGTGTGTGTGTGTGTGTGTGTGTGTGTGTGTGTGTGTGTGTGTTCATGCTCATGCTCATGAGAGGGCCTGGATCTCCAACAGTCAGCCTGTCTTCTAACAAGTCCTCACCTGAGCAGGACCCAGCTTACTACCTGGCACACACACTTCCTCTCTGGACCAGTACACACATGACCACATTCCACAGTCCTACTCCCATTCTGATTGGATGCTGTGATTGTTGTCAGCCTCACGGGTAAATTGATAAATTGATTTTTGGGGATTAGATTAATAACATTAATTTGTTTAGCTGTCAAGGTTAGAGACGGTTAAGTATATGTAGGGGTTTGGTGTATTTAAAGGGGTACACTCAGCTATTTTCTAATGTAAGTGAGAACTGGTTCATACGCCTGTTGGGAAAAAATCGTTGACTGCAACATCAACTCTGTTTCGGTGAAAGAAAAAGTTGGACCATTGACGTCATTGGTCCGGGATTATTTTTACAGAAACAGAGTTGATGTTCAAGACAACGATTTCTTTCCACAATGCACGTATGAAGCAGTTCTCTCTTATTTTAGCAAATATCGAGCGTGGCGTTCCCCTTTAAGGTGAAGTCTGTAGTGCCTCAACCCCTACATCTACAGCACAGAACTTGGAGCTGTCCATCGTCCAATGACAAAGGAGGACGGTACAGGTTTGAATGGGATTGGCTGAGAGGCGCTATGATTGTACAAGACGACTTTGACGCTGGCCATTGTCGGCCTCTCCCTGTTTGTTGACCAAGCCAGTAACCCGTGACAACCGTGACATCATCAGGGAAGAGGGACACAATGACAACTCTTCACAGAGGAGATATGAAGCACACACACACACGCCAGACACGCACAACACACACGTCAAATACATACGTCAAACACACACACACACACACACACATGCCAGACACACACGTCACATAACAACAAACACACACGCCAGACATTGACACACAAACACAGATAGACACACACGTGTCATATATGCACACCAGACACACATCACAAACACAAACACATAACAGACACACACACACACAGGTCAGAACACAGCAGCAGTCTGCCAACACGTGCTGGTGCTAAACAGAATGCATGCTGGGTTTGGAGCGTACGCAACCTCCGAGACCAAAGTGAAGCGGCAACATCACAAACTACTGACATGTGTTTCATTATACCTGCATGTCATCCACATTTGTTGCTGTAAACTCATTCCTTGATAGTGCTGTTTACCGTGTTAAGAACTTTGTCAGGCCATTCTGCAGGAGCAGCGCTACAAGGATAAAGACTGAATGACCCATCTGTGACTCGACGAGTTGATTGTGTTTGAAATTGGTCATGCGGCACAAGAAATATCTAGCTACTCCAATGGGGATTTTTGCTTTTAATGTTCTCAGCCTCACTTGTAAGTCTCTCTGGTTAAAAGCGTCTGCTGAACCACTGAATATTAAATCCATACATGACATGCAAATGAGCATACGATTCATCGTATCAACAACCAATGAATAATGGCTGCAGTGGGAGGAAGCTGCTGGGAACCAGGAAGTTGATATGTGTGAGTGTTTCAGAACATGGTATTTCCGCGGTAACTGAAGTTGGCCTGGCTGGAATCTGGGCTACGTCTCTACGGTAACGGAGGTTAGCGTGGCTAGACTCTGTGAAGTATGTCTCCATGGTAACTGAGGATGGGTTGGCTAGGACTGAGGTGGATGCTACGTAGCCTAGCGCGGTGCTAACGGCCCGATTCAAGATCTAAAGAATATTCTGCTTTGAGATACACACTCCCTATGGAGGATACAAACACATGCACGCACATGTACGTACACACACGTCCGCACATGCACACACACGCATATAAATAAATACAGTAAATCACACCACCCCACCCAGGGAGTAAAGAGCTAATTAGCTCTGAGACGCTTACTCTGCTAACTCAACATTTCATCACAGTCATTAACCAGCGCCTAGCTCCCCTCTCTCTCTCTCTTCCTCTCTCTCTCTCTCCAGCTCTCTGTCTCGTGGGTGTGCGACCTGCCCCTACAGCAGTGTGTTGGAGCCCTGCAGGCAGACAGGGTTACTATCTAATCTAAAGAGCCTAGTTCATCCCCCCCCACACCCAACACACACTTTAACCCTTTGACCCCGATGACCTCTGACCCTGCCAGACTCCACTCCCTGCTTCCCTCAGAGGAGGAGGAAGAGGAGGTGAGGGGTAGGAGGGGGAGCAGGCGAGTGGAGGAGAAGGAGAAGAAGGAGGGAGAGAGGGAGAAGTAGGAGGAGAGGAGGAGGAACAGGAGAAGGAGGAAGGAGGAGGGGCAGGAGAAGGAGGAGGGAGGAGGAGTAGAGGGGGGAGGATGAGGAGGAGATCTAGAACAAACACTTGAGCGGAGCTAGTGATATACGGCTGCTCAACATCTCTCTCTCTCTCTCTCTGGGTGTTTAATTGCTCCCTCGCCCATCGTTTAGGGTGGGTTGTGTTTACTCGGGCTGAGCTGAAATATCTCCATTGTGTGCGTGAGTGTGTGTGCGAGACCCTCATCAGACACCCTCAAGAGGCCCTGGAGTGTTTTACAAGCTCTGCTTATCGACCAGCGTTTTCAGATTTCAAGTTCTTCAAGTGAATAGGATCAATTACAGAGATATTCTGATTAACAAGATGGATTTCTTATCAATAAGAAAAAAGTGAGTTCACTGCGGCAGAATTTACAACCAACGAGAATTCAACAGAATTCTGGAAGTTATTCAAACGTTTCAGATGCTGCAGCCCTCAGGGAACGACAGAGAGAAATAAACAAAGAAGCAGAGAGAGAGACAGAGAGAGAGAGAGAGAGAGAGAGAGAGAGAGAGAGAGAGAGAGAGAGAGAGAGACACACACAGAGACACAGACAGAGAGAAGGTGAAGGAGAGGGCGAGAGCTAGAGAAAAAGAGACAGCAGAAACTAACAAACCCTCAACTCTTGGGATGAAACGGCTCCTCTTCTTCCAAAGAGAAATATTAATATTTATATTAATATTAATGAGAAGAGAGACTTCCTCTATGGCAATACACAGTGAAGGGAGGGTGGAGAGAGAGAGGGGGAGAGAGAGGGGGAGTGGAGAGGTAGTAGAAATAGTCAGCATTTCTGAGGCTGTCTGGGTAACTAGGGGTACGTAGACAAACTCCCACGCCCCGACTCAGTAGGAATGAGAGGTTAAAACCCGAGTGTGTTGTGATGCGTGTCCTCAGTCAACTCAACATGTCGATCCATAACAATCTTGGTGTGCAAAGTTAAAATGCAACACCAGTTACATGCTAAACCATAGCGGACAGTGGGGTGAACTGGAGACAAGAAACCAGCACATTTCCATGAATGAGTTATGGATATTGCAAAGGGATTGCATTCATATTTCATATAACATCGGTTGGCCCTGAAAAGCAAATATTTTAGGGAAGGAGACCCAACTAGCAACTCCTAGTGAATTCAGACTCATGACATTCTGGAGCAGGTAGAAGTTAAGTCATTTTGCTCTAGGAGGCCTACAGGTAGGGGTTAAGTCATCTTGCTCTAGGAGGCCTACAGGTAGGGGTTAAGTCATCTTG
>JAOPJO010000088.1:5049208-5061209 GCA_027123675.1 Molva macrophthalma
ACACACACACACACACACACACACACACACACACACACACACACACACACACACACACACACACACACACACAATACTTTAGGTTACATGTTTCCTCCGCATCAAAGATTCTAGATTCAACTCCATTTGTCATTGTAGTACGAGACAACAAAATGTGATCTCTGCATTGAACCAGTGGGTAGCTGTTGGCGGTGCCAGGGGACCAACTATAGCCGGAGCGTTAACGTAACATGCATGTCTCGTGGTGTGGGAGGAACACCACCCAGAGGAAACTTACCGATACCACTTTCTGGACAGCTTGGGGCGGCCGCGCACCGTCTTGTGCCAGACGATGGGGAAGTTGGTGGTGCTGGCGAAGTTCTGGGTGATGGCAATGGTGGTGTCCAGGTTCAGCACCACATGCCACCAGCCCCCTGCGCATACACAGACAGGATAGTTATAGTCTTCTGACTAGCCATGTTGGCGATATTAACTAGCAGAACTAGCATTATTAAGTACAGAGGTTAGCAATATTGACTAGATAGTTTAGCATATTTAACTAACTAGCCATGTTAATGATATCTAAATCTGTTTGTGTAGTTAACTACAATGGTCCAAATGATAAATAGAGGTTTACAGACGGTCCCTATTAGGGCTGAACGATCGAATTCAAACCGACATCGCAATGTAATAGAACGCAACTTTGAAATCGCAAAGGCTGCAATTAAAAAACAATGAACTAATCGGGGGGGTCGAAATCGGAAACACCGGGCCACGTGGGGTTCACGTGTACACGACGCTACCCTACGCCCACGTAACATGCGAGTGAGAGCAGTAGATGGAGAACAACTTGCCACGCAACGCTTTGATTTGTTGATGTTGACATCTTGTGAAAATGCACATGTTTACATATTTATTACAACGACTTTGAGTTATCTAAATATTTGAGTGGTAGAGCCACAGATTTGTTATTTCTTATATTTCTGCACTTAAGTATGATTTGTTACTGTTACTGACGAGATCAGTAAAATTTGTATTTATTTTCTTTTACAATTCAATAGTTAAATAAAGATATGTTATAATATCAATTCATGCTTCAATTCATCTCATTTCATCATAACACACAGGAAAGAGAAGTTTATATGTTGACTGAATCCAATGTTGCGTTGGTCATACTATAGAATGATTTATTGCTTGTGTTTAGTGAATAATACAGAACATAAGGAACTTTCAAAATAAAAATCACATACTAAATCGCAATCGCAATATTGGTCTAAAAAAATCTAAATTAGATTATCATCCCAAATCGTTCAGCCCTAGTCCCTATGTAGTTATACTACACAGGTACCACAACAAACACTGTACTATAGAGAGGGTGCCTTGCTGTCACACTACCCTCTAACCTTGACCCAACTCTCTGATCATACAAAACAAACAGTTCTTCACAGACGGTCCCTGGCTGTGATTTGTTAACCAACAGAGGTCTAACCCTGGCTGTGAGCCAGGGGAGCAGAGGGTTTAGTTGCATCTCCACGGCAACTGGGATTAGGAGAATTGAGGTCACAATTAAAGCACCTGGTCCTGGTGTCACCATGACTCATATAGAGGACAGACACACCTACTAGTACAGCAGAAGAGGAGGTGGAGGTAAAGGAAGAGTAGACAGAGGGGGAGAAGGTGGAGGTAAAGGAGGAGTAGAGGAGGAGAAGGAACAGAGAGGAAGAGAAGGAGGAGGGGTTGTCTGTAGAGTAAAGAGGAAGAGGGGGAGAAAGAAGAAGGTGGTGGAGGAAGAATAGAAAGGAAGAGGAGAAGGTAGAGGAATAGTAGAAGGGGAAGTGGAAGAGGGGGAGAAGGAGGAGGAGGCGGAAGAGGAGCCATCCCCCCGACTCACCTGGGACGAAGACGGTCTCCCCGGCCTTCTGCAGGACCTCCAGGGGTCTGAACTCAGCGGGCCAGCTGGGCTGCTGGGTGCGGGGGTACACCACTGAGAACCAGGTGACCGCCTCGTCCTGCTGGTTTCCCCCGTCCTCCCGCCGCACCTTGATCAGCTCGCGGGGCGTATGCGTGGGGAAGAGACACCAGCGCTTGTGGCCCTGCACCAGGGCGTTCCAGGCACTCGTGCCCAGCGGGTCTATGTGGATCCCCGTCCCGGAGCGAGCCGGGCCCATCACAAACCACCTGGAGGACACAGAGAGGGAGGAGCGAGAGAGAGACCCACAGAGAGAGAGAGAGAGGAAGAATCCCTGATCAACCGTACAATGCTCATGATACAACTGAATACTACATTGTGATACGACATACCACATTTGATGTTGTAGATCAGTTATGGCTAGGGTGGTCAATTTATTTAAAAAAAAAAAATGTATTTAAAATGTTTTGTCATATTTGTCAAAATTCTCTTATCTTCCCAACAGCAATCGATAAAATCAATGCGAAAATTGAAATATTTGAATCAAAGTGTTTTGAGTGCGTTGCGATTAACAAAGGTGTGTTGATTAGGAGCATGAAAGAAAACAGCAGAAGGTGCACAGCAGAAAGAAGAACCACAGGAAGTGGGCAGTGAACAGTGGGCGGCGCGGACCTGTACGGCGGTCTTCGTTTCTCGCCAGCGAACTGGAAGAGATCGTCTCTGAAGAACAAAGGAACCTGGTAGTCCTCCAGGAGCTTGCCTCTCTTGGCGTGCTCCCCGTAGCTGCTGTCGAAGATGTACAGCGGGCTGTCGTCACGCGTCGTCTCCAGGTACTCCGTGTAGTACTTCATCTTCATCTTCACAGAGTAGCCGTCATTGTCCTCACCACACTTGAACTTCTGGTTGCGGTACTTGCGTTTGAGGCGCTCCAAGGTCCACTTGTGGCGCGCTGGCCAGCTCTCTTGGCTGTTGAGCAGCACCACAGGCTTGTACGGCCGCTCAAAGCGCTGGATGAACTCCTCTGGGGTCAGCCGCAGGGTGTCCACACGCTCCACGTTGTCCTGACAACACAAAGACACGCTTATCAGTTGGTACGGAGACAATAGAGGTCGTGTGTGTTTGCGTGTGCTAGAAAGAGAATATAGCGAAGCGAATATATTCAAGACAACAACACCATGCAATTGAAGTAATTTTTTAGTGAACCCATCTGAACAGAGTAACAAATTGATGTAGGTCTAATGCAGCTGCAGATATCACTCTCTGATAAACACAGGTTTCAGACTGACTGATGAACTGTCACAGTTGACAATAGTATGTAACTACTGGATGTAACTACTTTATAGTGGCAGACTTGTCTTGAGATCAGAAAGATAGAAGACATAAAAAAAAGCGTACATATCAATAGTAACATACAATCAACAAATCTCAATATATTAGGGTTAAAGTGGTCAGAAAATAAACTGGCTCCCCTGACTATCAGTCCTTGAGGATTTAAATATGAGCTCCAACTCAACTCTAAAGTAACATACAGCAAAAGGCTCCCTGTAGTACAGAACTGCTGCCTACGTGACAGAGCACCGCTTGGGGTTGGAAACGTGAAACGTGCAGGATAGCAGCAGGCCAATGGAGGCTAAACTAGCCTCCGTTAGCCTAGCGAGGGCTACTGACAGGTACCTTGACAGTATGGTGTGACAGGTCGAAGGAGTCGCTGTAGCCATGCTTCGTCCAGTCTGACGAGTCCTTGAGCTCCGGCCTGGCACTGCGCTTCGCCTCTTTAATCCTCTTCTTGCTCTTGTGGTTCATTCCTCCAGAAGGAAACCGTGGGGCTGTAATATTAAGAGATCTAGCAGGAGGTTAGCTATCTAGCTACACTGGGGATATAATATGAAGTGATCAAGCAGCACGTTAGCTAGCTAGCTACACTGGGGCTGGCGGAAAAGCACATTCGCTAGCGCAGGTGTGTCAGTCCGGCTACAAACAGGGAAAGTTACGCTAGTTTGAAAATCAATTAAATAAAATCGGACGTTCTTTATTAAAAAATACCTGGTGGGTTATCAATATTCGTTCATGTGTACCGCTTCGCTCCTGTTTAATGTGGGAGGTGTTTAATGAACAACTAGCATGGGAAGCTAGTTCGCTTTCTAATTATACAACGAAATGAGCCCGCCCCTCGCTGATATGACTGGACACTGATTGGTTGCAGCCGTTGAGCGTCGAGACGGTGATTAGTTGAACTGTAGTATACGCCTTCCCGCCACGGCTCCTCATTGGTCAATCACTACTTGTTCTTTTTTGTCTGATGAAGTCGGAACAAGCGTGGTTGGTTTTTGGGATGTAGAGTATTTAAGTACTACTAAACCCAAATGGACGAAAGTACAACCTCAGAGCTCGACGTAGTTCTGAAATCATTCACTTTTGAAGAAAGTGAGGGTACACAAGAATCGCTGACTGTCTCCATACCCGAGGTTTGGTCCATTCCCTCATTATTCAGAAATATAAACTCGGCTCAATTATACCGATGTCAATGTTAAGTTATATTGTATTATTTATTGAAATATATTCTCAATTCTAAATATATTTATCCATTTACTGTCTATCAAGACTGTCAGGACATGTGATCATTCTCTACATGATTCTGTAACTCTTGGTTCCAGGTTCTTGACCCCCAGTATGGAATGTACGTGTGGCCGTCGGCGGTCGTCCTCGCCCAGTATGTATGGACACACCGTGGTGAGCTCGGCGACAAGACCCTCCTAGAGGTGGGACTATTTCTGTTTTTTTTTTTCATTCTGTGAGCTGAGTATTTCACGAATGAAGTACTCATTAATCGCGAGGGTTAATTAAAAAAAATTATACGAGCAAAACATTGACACCAAAATACAGCTAGCAGTACAGGCCACTATATTTCCTTCGGTATTAAAGTTACATCTTATTCTATAAGAAACTAGTGATTACAATGCTGTTAAATAATATTGAACAATAAGATACGTAAATTGTAGATTGTGGCGGGTGACCCCCTTCAATTGGTTAATTCCCAGCTTGGTGCCGGTGTGAGTCTTCCGGGGGTGGTGGCGGCTAGATGTGGGTCCAGGGTGATCCTGTCCGACAGTGCCCGGCTGCCCCTCTGTCTGGAGAACTGCAGGAGAAGCTGTGCTGCCAATGGCCTGGAGGGGGTGCGTGTTTTGGGGCTGACCTGGGGGGAGATTTCCCCAGCTCTGGTGTTCCTTCCTGCACTAGACGTCATCCTAGGATCCGATGTTTTCTATGAACCAGAAGGTGAACTCGCCTACGATGTCATTCAGTTGAGACCATCTACTCTGGATGAGATCATACCGCTCGTACAATGGTGATAAATGACATGTGAACTCCGCAGATTTCGAGGACGTCATTGTGAGCGTCGCTTTTCTCCTGAAGAAAAGCCCCAAAGCAGAGTTTTGGACCACATATCAAGAGAGAAGGTTCGTTCACGCTCACCAGAAACACATGCAGTTAATTTTAAACATCCGTTTAAACAAATTGTCGTGTATTTTCTTCCAGCGCCGACTGGTCCATAGAAGCGCTGCTCCACAAGTGGAAGCTGCAATGTGTTAGCGTCCCGCTACCTAGCTTTAATGCTAATATGGCTCAGCTAGCTGGCTCCACACTACCGGGCCGACACACGGTTCAAATGCTAATAATTAGCCTCCATGCCGAGCATCTATCCTAGTCAAGCAGTGCGGTTGGAGTCTTTCAAGACTACTTGTTTGAGAATAAGCGGGATTTAACTTGCTTCATGATTGTAAATTACTGAGACTGTAAATAAATTGTTCATCGTTTTTCGCTTCCTGCATTTCACAATGTAATGCACTTGCACCGATTGTCAATAAATCAACTGGAGAAAGAGACTTAAGGCTTTTTTAGACAAATCACCAAATCTTTAATTTCTTTCACAGCGGAATAGGTACACCACATTCAGAGAGAGATGCAACATGGGCATGTAGCTTTAGCTTGATTAAAAGTAATGAAACCGAACTTCAATCCAGGTTACCTTTCAGGATAGACTGGACAAGCAGCAGTCACCCCTTGGTAGTCACAGGAGAATACTGGACACAACGCCACTTAACAGCTAACCCGCAATACTCAACCGCTACACAACTGCAGCCTAGTGCACAAAAAATACAGGGAAGAAGATTAGAAACCAAAGAAAATAAAAAATATCAATTAACTACTGCCAGATCCTGTAAAAATACAATATACCTTAAAATCTGTTGGACTTCAAAATTGATTTAAACCAACTTAAAAAACATGTCAAAGAAAAAAAAAAAAAGGACAGGCCGGAAGTGACCTGCTCTACAGCCGTCTAGTGATGAGGTCGTTTTACGAGGACCCACACATCTCTGCCCGTTAGTCAATGCATTTGGAAAAATATAAAAAGATGCCATTTTGTTTTAAAGGGGAGGAGGACACTAAAGTAACCTTTACACTAGTAAATCTTTGCTTGGGTGGAATCCTTTCTTGGCCTTGAAGGTAGGTTGTCCTCGCCTGGAGAGAAACAGTCAAAATGAAGTATTGGTTAGGAGAAATTTATGTTTATGCTGAATCCACTCTGAACACACACCACAACGTTGGGCTTGTTGAAGAGTAACCAAAAAACATTAAGACGACCTGTAGCCGCTGCGCCATCGCCGACCCATGCTTTACTGCCGGGGCAGCAACGCATGGCTCAGACGGGGTGCTGAGATTAACAAACACTTGCATAACAAGCCGAGGTTAAGATACACAGGAACATTCACAGAGGAGTAGAGGGGAACCAACCTTGGCTGTCCCTGCAGCCCGGCCGTCTCCTGAGCGGACAGCCACCCGAACAGACATACCTCAACACAACCACCCCAACTCTCCAACCTGCTCCACAGCACAGCGGACGCTCACACTGCAACCCCCAGTTAACTGCACATTCTGCCCCAGCTCAACGCGCAACGCCACCTTTGCAATACGGGTCTCAGTAGCTTTGGTGGAGAGAATGCCACAATCTGTTTACCATCAGCCGTTGAACAAGTGACCATGTTTCAAATCAAACTCTAGGGAACATACGGTTTGCCATGTGCCTTAGTAGTAAGGTGGTGGATTTATTGTTCAGGGGCTGCCAAAACGGCCACCACAGTACATGTTATGATTCATAAACATGGACCTTAGAAATCAAAATCCAGAACAATGTAGAATTGGGATCAAGGTGTGTTGCAAATCCTGATGTATTTTGAAAGTAACAGGAAATGAAACATTAAAAAAAAAGAAAGAATATTACACACTATAAATACATTTGAACAATGTTCTGGATTCTTACCTGAAATATTTTTGCTTTAAGGGGTCTGGCCTCCGTTCTCCCCTGCTCCTGCAACTGCGGGAGACTTGGTTGGGCTTTTAGATCTAGACCGAGACCCTTTGTTGGAGGCAGGGGTACGTGATCGGGACTTGCTCTTGGACTTGGATCTGGAGCGGGAACGAGACGGGGACTTGGTGGCCTTCTTCCTTTTGGGGGAGGTGGACTTGGAACGTGAGTAGGAGCGGGACCTGGACCGGCTGTAGCGGGACCTGCTGTGGGAACGGGACCGACTCCTGCTGCGGGATCGGCTACGTCTCCGCCGCCTCGGGCTGGGGGAACAGCTGAATAAATTCAGTGGGTTGAGTGGTTAGAAAGGATGCAAAATTCACACATTCTTCATCACGTGTCCGCGCCCGTCGGACCACAAACATTTAGGGCATTTAGCAGACGCTTTTATCCAAAGCGACTTACAATACATTCGTCTGAAAAGAAACATCAATATGTCGCTGTCTGTACAGTAAGGATGTTCCAAGCACTTACAATTGCCAGGTTAACCCATTCCCGTATACAACAAAGATAGCTAGATAAGATGCTACACGATGCTACAGTAGCAAACATTTCTACTTCGTACTTTTAGCGGCATCTAGCAGTGCAACACACGTTGAACAAGTTCGACAGGAATTGCTCTTTATTAAAAACATTTAGTTTAAATAACTGAAATTTGTACATTATTATTTTAGTTTCAAATGGCTGTCCTCAATTTTACTAAAATGGCGACGGAAATGTGTTCAAAACGACATAATCTTACCTTCTGCTACGGCGACCATAACCTCCACCACTACCACCGCTTCTCCGGGGGGCCCCGCCACGCCGTCCACCTCCTCCACCACCGCCGCCGCCACTGCCACCGCCGTGATGAGAATCCGGAGGCCGGCCGTAGCGCGCCATTTGCACTCGCAGCTCCCGCCCGTCGAGCAGCGCGCCATCCATGGCGTCCATTGCGTCTTCGGCGTCCCGTTTGTCGTGGAAGCGCACAAAGGCGAAGCCACGGCTTTCCTTAGTGTACCGATCCCGAGGGATGTACACGTCCCCGACACGGCCGTACTTTTCAAACACGCGTCGAAGGGTTTCTGGGGATGTTCTGTACGTTAGGTTGTCCACCTTGAGAGACGTCATGCCCTCGACGTCGGGCGGAGGCCTACCGTAGCTCATCGTGTCGTCCAGCGAAACACGCGGATAGATAACTCGACACACGTCAGCTAAAAATACCTAATCTTCGCCCGCGAACGGCTACCTAACCTTGATATACAAAAAACTATCGAATTCGGTAGTCTTGGGTTGGTATTGCTACGGTTTTCTCGCTAAATAGTTCTCATACTCACAAAGCCCGTCGTTCCTCTCCGAGCTACTGCTAGTGTGGTTCTCTGACGTCAGCACGGCTCTTTTATCTTCCGGTAAAAAAACACCGTTTGTCTTCAACGAAATCAAATTCGCCAATTTGTCTTTATAAAGGAAATGTGTCGAATAATTTTGTGTTGGAAAGGTTTCTCACTAGCGTAAAATTGTTTTCAATGTAATTAAGGTATTTATTACACTTTTTTATAAAATAATCCGGAAGTAAATATACCAACACCGGATGTTTCCATGCTCTTGTTTTTTTTCTCTAGTTGTTTGACTTTAGAAACCTTGGATCGGTGTAAGTCCATGAGAGTATATAGAGAGACAATTCTGCAATGATATATAGATCTACTTAACACAAGTCCAACGCTGTTTGCGATAGTCGTTTATTTTGCGGATTTGGTTCCTTGGTGAATCAGCTGACTACATTCACATGACACCGTGTACTGTCATAATGCTGGGACCATAAAATACATTGGGATAATCTTATTTAGGCATTCGGAAAAACCTCGTCCTGTACCTTACTAAGTAACATATAGCACATGACTGTGCTATAAGGGCAATGTTGCTAAACGGGCAGTAACTTTACACAAACCAGATCAGTATTTACTTGGACATCCTGCTATCCGCCGGTGAGTAATCCACGTCTGAACTATTAACTCTCTGATCCTTATTTAAGAGAGATATGTTATGTTTCAACGTCAAACCTCTTTAAACTGTTTACTAACGTACCCACACACTTTAATTGTGTGTTTGTATGCTCTTTTCTTCGCAGACGAGGGGTGAAGCTGGTACATCTCTCCTGTATTCAATCAATCGAGGCATTTTATACTGTGCATCATGACTCCGGAGGGGAAAGCGCTGTCAAACATAGTGATCCTGGGCTTCGGCTTTATGCTCATGTTCACTGCCTTCCAAACATGTGGAAACATAGAGGTAACCTTCAGTACTGTACACAGCAAAAGCACAACAAATCTAAAGTGATGAAAAATTACACCGTTTTAAACCGTGATGCAAGTTTTTGTGTATGCATTGGATTTTACATGTTGGGGGGATATTGTGACAATTGATTTTCAATTTTCTTTTCAGCAAACTGTTATCAAGAGTTTGAACAACTTTACTGCTAGTGGATATACAAGGTAATACATTATATAATATACATTATATCTTTTACGCGTCTTTTCTGTAGAAGCACATTTGCCCAAGCCCCAACAATGACTATTCATTTTTTCATTCATTCACTTTGACTACCACTGGGTCTGCATAGCAGCAACCTGCTTACTGTTCCCAGGGTTTGAACCAAGCATTGTGTAGCAGCTTTTAGTTTCAACTTCCACCACATATGTGGAACAAACTTCCCCATTTCCTCAACACTTGAACTTTTAAATGTAGGCCGATACAAGTTGTGTTTACAGCAGCTTCATTATCAAAATGTACTTCTGTACACTTTTACTGACATTTCTATTTTGAACCGATTGTCTTTTACTGTCTTTCGATGTTTTTAAACGTGATTCTTCAAATGTAAAGCGCTTGGTGAATGAAGGGTGCTATGTTGATCTGGTCTCTTTCCCCAGCATGTCCATCATCTACGGCGTCTTCTCGGCCTCCAACCTTGTTGCTCCGTCGGTGGTGGCCGTGGTCGGCCCGCAGCTCTCCATGTTCTTCAGCGGGCTGCTGTACAGGTACGCAAAGCATGCTAACCACACTACTTTCAAGATAAAAAAAAAATATGGCCACTTCAACAAGTTGATTGTAATTGTTTCTCAAGTTGTTATAAAAAAAAGACTTATACAATAACACACACACACACACACACTGATATTTGCTACTGTGACTTTAAATGTTTTCCATGACAAACAGGACGGGATGAAATATAGATTATATATATTATTATATAATATAATATATATATATATTCATACAGCGGGATGTGAACACAATATTTTTAGTTTTTAGGGAGATGATACTGTGTTATTGATATAATTCATAGTTGGGTCTTGTTTTAGAGGAAAGAGCTGTCAAAAAATGAGTAGATGATGTTTTGGAAATGCTCTCGTGAGAGTTAAGAAACTTAACTTAACTTTAATGAGAACACGTAACAAAGCCATCAGTAGCATCGGACCACCCTCTGAAGCTACTCTTCAGAGGGTGGTCTTTAAAACATCACATTTGGTCAGCCTGCAAGCATTGTGTATCGACATGCATTCAAAATGAAAGCAGTTCAGGCTAACTTAGATAACATACTGAGTCAAAGTTAATGGCACGTCCAGGCTGCTGACCAAGATAACATACGGACAAAATCTACATTTGCTTTGTGCCCAAGCTCACATGACAGGTTATTTACAAGTGAAGACAAGCACAGCTCACAAATAATAAATGTTTCTCCACAAAGATGTCATACAATCACAAAAAAACAACAACCTGAAAACCACCCCAATGAAACAATCCAGATTTTGTTAGGGCGGTAAAAGCGTGTACAAACAGAGTATAGGACTCACCAGGTTAATAGGGTTGGGGTGTAATTTCAGTTCAGTGGTTTTTGATGTTCTCTCCATGTGGTCCCCAGTGCATACATCGCCATGTTCATCCAGCCCCGCGTCTGGAGCTTCTACACAGCCTCTGTGCTGGTCGGCTTCGGAGCCGCAGGTAACTGATGCAGGACCTCCAGAACCTGTCCCACCGGCTCCCCAAATTCATCTGGATGGGCTGTGTTGGTTTTAGGCACTAGTGCTGTTCATTTGGATTTGGTGTGTTGGTTTTGTGGGGCTGTTCATTTAGTTTGGGTGTGTTTGGTTTGGCGTCCCTAGTGCTGTGGACAGCCCAGGGGAACGTGTTGGCCATTAACTCCACTGACACCACGATCGGGCGGAACAGCGGAATATTCTGGGCTCTGCTGCAGTTCAGGTGAGTGCTTGATTCGTAGCTTCCCGTTACACATCTTTTATTAGTTCCTCCTTATGGAACAGGACATTGTCATCCCTAAACAGGAAGTTGACATCCATTTCTTCTTTTTCTCCAGCTTGTTTTTTGGGAACCTGTACATCTACTTGGCCTGGCATGGACACGATCACATTTCAGGTACTCTGGAGGATTCTTCATTCATTTGAATCCTCTGTTCTATTATGGGAGCCGGAGGAGTGTGTGGTGGTAGGATATCTGACTCCCAGCCCCACGGTAGGGAGGCCCTAACCCCTACCTCCTCCAGAATGAGATCTGAACTCACTAGAACCAAAGTGATTTCTAACTGACTAAATAGTCCTAGTTTGAGGGCTTCGTTCTATGGGTGTGAATCTATAATTTAACTTGGGATCACAGTTGTAAGATGGAAATATATCATCATCATCATCATCATCATTGTCGTCCGCTTATCCGGGTTTCGGGTCGCGGGGGCAGCAGCTCTAGCAGGGGACCCCAGA
>JAOPJO010000088.1:5120143-5140784 GCA_027123675.1 Molva macrophthalma
AAATACGCCTGGCTCCACCCCATGTGTGTCTGCAGGTAAATACGCCTGGCTCCACCCCATGTGTGTCTGCAGGTAAATACGCCTGGCTCCACCCCATGTGTGTCTGCAGGTAAACACACCTGGCTCCATCCCATGTGATGGCTCGTTTCCCCACCAAAGTAAGATGTTTATGACATCGCCACGCATTTAAAAGATTCCACGTTCAAAGCGACTTACTCAAAATAGTTAATCATTTTAATTACTAATTTTCCGATATATCAATTTACAAAACGGTTGAAACGTATGGAAAATTGTTGATCAAGCATCTTCCTGATCCATACACACATGCGTGTCTAATGATAAAGAGGTCCCAGGCTGTGGTTGTTCAGTGTCAGGTTTCCTCAACATGACATGAGTTATGAATGTTAATTAAATCTGGCTCCCCTCTTAATGCTGACGGACAGACAGACGGTATTGTTGTGATTGTGTAAAGAATACATGATGATCTCATATGTCAAGAGCAGACTGTCAAATATTTCTTTAGTGTTCGTTCACTTTTAAGCAGGTGTGTTTGTGTATGGGTGTGTGTGTGTGAGTGTGCGTTCATACATACACATCGACATGCACGTCGTTTGAATTTGGAAGTCCAGTTCCTTGGTCATCTGGCATCTCAAGTGCTCTGCATCCTTCTATCTGCTATGTAATCTTTTATCGGACACATTTATCCCCAGTGAGTTACAGTGAATTCAGAGGCTTGTCATAAGGAGTAGGTAGGGGTTAGACAGTATAGATACAGGTCATTAAGGAGCAGGTAGGTTTAGACAGTACAGAGACTGGTCATTAAGGAGCAAGTAGGGTTAGACAGTACAGAGCCAGGTTGATAAGGAGTAGGTAGGGGGTAAACGTACAGAGACAGGTCATTAAGTAGCAGGTAGGGCTTTGAAAGTACAGAGACTGTCAATTTAAGTTAAGTACATTAATGAGCAGGCAGAGGAGGAGTCATCTTGCTCTAGGATGTCTACAGGTAGACTGAGGACATTGGGCATCGAACCGAGATTCTTTGGAACAGACTATCCTGATCCCTGTCTCTCTGTAGTTTCGACGGGCCGGTCCCGGGTCTGGGTGAGCTGCAGCATCTGTCCCAGCAGAGTGGCGACGTTCCTGTTACCATGGCGGTTGTGGACCACGGGGACATCTCCTTCTACACCTTCAAACACTTCCTGTTGCCCTGTGACCTGCCGCAGTAAGCCCCGCCCCTTCTCTGACCCTCTCACCCCCTCCCCTCCCCTGGGAGCGTCTTTCCACTTTTTCTGAACTCTTTTGAACCAAAATCACATCTTTAAATGTCGCCATTGGGCCTGGATATCCTTCTTCTGTGCCTTTGGGCTCCAAAATCCCTACTGGGGTTGTTGTTGTAAGCTGCACTCCCCCTCCCTGTTTGTTGAACATCATTCATCATCACAAAGCACTTCGGAGACCATTGTTGGTGAAACAGGGAGGTGTGCCGAGATGTGTTTCTCGGGCATCCGTTTTCTTACAGGCTTTGTTTACCCATTAAAATGATGTGTTCAAATATGACGTTCTGCGTGTGTATGTCCTGTCGATCTTCAGTCAATATTGTCTTGACGAGAGTGGCACTGGTGTCGCGTTTCCTTCTCCCATTGAAGCCGACGCTCTCACCTGCCACACAGATACCACGCTGCCAGCCCCTAAACACACTGCTAAGAATAAGGACCACCTTTGTACCGACTGTATTTGTCCTGATGGTCACTTCAACACATAATGGAGCTGATTGAAGTCGTTAAGCTATATAAAGCGCAGCTCTCTGTTCCCGATGCACCGTACTTCAGGCCGACGTCAGGCCCTAATCGAACACTCGACATGTCGGAGCTGCGAGCAGCCGTGACGGTCTTCACTCTGATGGGTACGTGGATGCTTTATAATAATCAGTTGATGATAAGGTTCTGATGGGTCTGGTGGGATGGCTGGTATTCAGGGCTGCTTAGCTCTGTGGGTTAGTGAGTGGCAGTAGCTCAGGAGGTAGAGTAGGTGGTCAGGAAGGTTGGTGCTGGTTCTGACTCTGGATCCTCCTAGCTAACTGTTGATATGTCCATGAGCAAGACACTTGCCCAGAGGGGCACCTTACTGCTCTCGACAAGCTGGCTGTTCCCTCGCATGGTTGACACCGCCGTCGGTGTGTGAATGTATATAAATGTGTGTGTGTGTGAATTGTGGTGGAAATTCTTTGAACTGTATTGAAGAGTTTATTGTAATGAAGGGTAAAAATAAAATAAAATAAATATTGTCTCTGCGCAGAGAGGCCACACGACACGGCAAGCATACAAAGGTTGAAGCGCTGTAGTGAGCCCCGAACAGTGGGCACACTCCAGTGTTAAAGCAGGGAAACGTCCTTGAGGGCAAAACAACAGATAGGGATGCCACTACTCCTTTCGGCCATCCAAACAGTAGCTCGTGGCGTCACTGCGTCCGAGTCGGCCAAGGCTGTCTCCGTCCTCCGAGGGCGATGAGCGCGGCACAAACAACAGTGAAATATGATTGTCACAACTAAGGGTCACAGTGTCTTAGTGATAATGAGCAACATGTCTTATGGAAATGTCCATTACAGAATGTATGTATTTATGTGTGTATGAACATGGTATTTATGGGTATGTATGTGTGTATGAACAGGTAAGTGGACGTGTGAGTGGATGAATGGGTGATTGTGATGCAGTAATTGTAAAGCACTTTGAGCACCACAGGTTAGAAAAGCTCTTTATAGAATGGCACTAAATAAATGCGGCTCATCTACCATCTAGTGTGTGTGAGTGGCGGTGTCACGGAGGACTGCTCTTTCACGAGTCTCTTCCAACACCTGAACCTGAACAATAAGACGGACCCGCAGGTGTACATCCGGCCTGTGAAGAACTGGAACATCCCCACCGTGGTCATGATCAACATGGTGGTGTACGGCATCGTCGAAGTGGTAGGAGTCACGATTGCATGTTGTGATTGGTCCAATTGTGCCCCAGTGCACTATTTAGGGAGGCGCCATTTTGTAGTAGCCGTAATTTATGTACAAATCTGACCAGTTATAGGATGGGATTTTATTGATAACATTATTGAAATCACTATCGAACAGCATTGATTACAGATGTGTTCAGGCAATTTTCAGCAACGAGCTAGTTGAAATGTTACACATTGGGACCTTAATCGTATTTTTAATATATCTCATATATATCGGTAATAATCTTTACTTGGACTTTGATCCGCTCCCTGCAGAATGAGAAGGCCCAGACCTTCACTTGTCAGACCTGGCGCACATTAGTAAGTATTATCCTTACAATTGAAAAAAGACAAAGCCTATATCCCAGCCAGAGAAAAAGTGAAATAAAATACTAGAAATGAAGGGAATTAATACAATAACAATAGCATGTAGAGATGGCCAAAACAATATCAATTGTATATATTGTTAAGGGAGAGATCAGAAAAGAGCAAGATTTGGAAAATATTAAACCCCAAAAAACATCTCCATCCTTTCTGCTCCCTCTCTCCCTACGTTTGGGGGCAGTCAACCAGAACAGAAATTCTCCCAGTGCATTTCACTCACTAATAGGGAATGGATGGCTAAGGCATCTCTAACAAATTACACTCAAATAGTACCTCTTGAATCGTAACAGATTCTGCTGACCTGAGTGCATCATGATGGCTGATACCCAACACACCAGTAGAATATTCTGCCGTTAGCGTGTTTGCATTCCTTTATACAGACGTTATCGTCTGTTTGCAGGCAGTCAATGATATTTCATTCATGATGTCACTGATTCAATGTTTTTTCTGTTTGTGTAGCTTTGGAACAATGAATTTCTCAAGTGGGACCCTGCACGTTTCTGTGGCATTTATTACCTGGAGGTTCCAAGAGAGATGATGTGGTCGCCAGATATCCTCATCCAGGAAGGGTAGGCTCCATTTCACCTTTAACCCTGACTGCAACATACACCTTTAACCCTGACTGTAACACACACCTTTAACCCTGATTTTAACATACACTTTTGACCCTAACTGTAACATACACCTTTAACCCTGACTGTAAAATACACCTTTAACCCTGACTGTAAGATACACCTTTAACCCTGACTGTAACTTACACCTTTAACCCTGACTGTAACATACACCTTTAACCCTGCCTGTAACACACTATTTAACCCTGATTGTAACATACACCTTTAAGCCTGACTGTGACAAACTATTTAACCCTGACTGTAACACAAACCTTGAACCCTGGCTGTCACTTACACCTGACTGTAACACTTACACCCTGACTGTAACATACATCTTTAACCCTGACTGTAACACACTATTTAACCTTTAACCCTGACTGTAACACAATATTTAACCTTTAACCCTGACTGCAACATGCTATTTAACCTTTGACTCGACTGTAACACACTATTCAACCTTTAACCCCTGACTGTAACATATTTCAAATGTTGCTGTAACACACGTTAAACCTTCCTACTATTTAACAATGTTAAACCATGTTTGGTCCATTGACCTTTAATGAAACGTTATCATTTAATTTATGGAAGCTGTACATTGTAATGAATGTTAGGAGACTTAGGTTAGGGGTTAGGTTGTATAATGTGGTCTGTGAAGCCCTTTGAGACCGGAGCTGTGATTAAGGACTAGTACTCTGGTTCCCCAGTACCTCGGGCAGCGACTCTACCATCCGCTCTCGCAACCTCCTCCTGTACCCCGATGGTACTGTCACTGACTCGGCGGTGCAGCAGTTGAAGGCCACCTGCCAGATGAACCTGTACCACTTCCCCTTGGATGTCCAGCGCTGCAACGTTACCTTCGGCTCCTTCTCCCTCACCGGTAACCGCCGGCGATGCCCGCGCACGTGTCAGAAAAGAGACGACACATTACACACGCAAACACACGGTTGGAAACAAGATAAAAAACACCACTCTGGTTGCCTCGTGAGACCTGCCGGATCTCTGAGGACGCATTCTGTTTCTCTCTGCACATCAGTCGGGCTACGATCCCGCTGTAGGCCTTTTCCAAAAATGTAAAAATCCTAGGACCAATCAGCACTAGGGGGAGTATGATAGGACCGATCAGCGCTCGGGGGAGATATGATAGTACCAATCAGCGCTCAGGGAGGTATGATAAGACCAAGCAGCCCTAGGTGGAGGGAGTTTCAGTTAATGACGAACAAGGAGCGCTGCAGTCTGCAGTATTAAATACATAATGGCGCAGCCAAGGAAAGTACAGAAATCAAAACAATTGTATTTGAAATAGACCGAATGGCGGCGTTAAAAGATTAGCAGAAATATGCACCGAAGTCACAGAAGAAATTATGTTTTTGCTTTACTTCCAACTGTTTCCAACCGGGATTTGGCAAGAGGAAAGAGAGCACGAGCGTCAGGCTGATTGGCTGGAGTTTTATGAAACTTAAGGCCACGCCCATATGGTGAAATCACTTGCTGCCCAGCCGAGGCTAGACTGATATTTATGGGTAGATTTCAATTTTACTTTGAAATGTCCTTGTCAGGAATTTCAGTCTCCCAATGGGACAACGGCACGTCGCTGACCTCTTTATCTGAGATGTACATGTCCACCAATGGGGAGTGGGAGATGACTGGCATCACCGTCAACCCCGCAATTGATGAGATTAATGGAGTCAATATGTCTACACTCACCTACCTGGTAAACACAAAGCTCTTCCTATACAACACAGACTCACCTACCTGGTAAACACAAAGCTCTTCCTATACAACACAGACTCACCTACCAGATAAACACAAATCTCTTCCTATACAACACCTCCAGACTCCAGACACAGTTTGTGTCCTGTATCGCAGGCCATGGCCACTATTATTAAACATCTGAAAACGTAACTAGTTTAGCTTTCTTCCAATCAATCAGTGTGTCATCTCTTTTAATATATGGTGCTGAAATTTCCCTTCTGGGATCAATAAAGTATCACCTAATCTCTTAAAGTTGGACTGACTGTGTTGGGCTTTCTGTATGAATAAAGTTGGACTGAATGTGTGGTCTTTATTGTACGAATAAAGTTGGACTGAATGTGTTTGCAGATCACACTGAGGCGGAGGCCAATGCTGTACATCATAAACTGCATCGTGCCGCTCTTCTACTTCCTGGTGCTGGACGTGGGGACATTCTTCATCAGCGAGGCTCGGGGGGAGAAGCTCTCGCTGAAGGTCACCCTCCTGCTGTCCATCTCCGTGCTGCTGCTCATCCTCCAGGACATCCTGCCCTCCACCTCCACTGAGCTGCCCCTGATAGGTGAGAGAGGGCTGGGTCAGGTGGGATCGAGCTGCCCCCGATAGGTGGGCCTCGCGGCCCCGAGGAACATGGCTTGCCCTTAGGTAGCCTGGTTATCCTAGAGGGCCCTGGTGAGAGACTGTGTGCCTCTGTGCGTTTGTGTGTGTGTGTGTATGTCCAGCTCTGTACTCCATCGGGATCTTCAGCCTGATGACGATCAGTCTGATGGAGGCCATGTTGGTCAGCTTCCTGATTGACATGGACCACTGCACCGCTAAGCCTGACCCTGCCCCATCCTGCGTCGTCACGGAGACCCAGATGAAAGCCCCCCAATCAGGTGAATCTGTGTGACCCAGGGTGGATAGCCACGCCCACAATAGCCTGGCTAAAAACACAAACACTGCACATTACTGGCATACTGATACTTATTTGGTGATTCCATTTCTCATATAATCAAAATGTAAAGTTGGGTCAACTTTATTAGTATCACCCTGAATAGTTACTGTCTCAAAGGAATTCACAGACCATCATATATGACAAAATGAAGCCTTACATATTTAAATTGTCTGCTACAGTTGTGTGTGTCTATAGAGAATGTTTCACCTCCTCCTCCTTTCTCCTCCTCTCCTCTTCTCTCCTCTCACCTCCTATTTCTCCTCCTCTCTGCCCCTCCTCGCTCCTTCCCTAGAGCCCAGTGAAGAGAAACCAGAGGAGGAGCAGGGGGAGAAGGAGAAGGAGGGGCATCAGGACCTCTTCCTGCTGGAGCTTATCCTGAAGGAAGTGAAGAGTGTGCGACAGGAAGTGCCCTCTGAGGTCTCCCTGAGGGACAGGAAGTTGGGGTTCTACAGCCGGCTGGCCGTGAAGATTGATGTCACCTTCTTCTGGGTCTACTTGCTCTCCAACGTGGGGTTTCTCGTCTACATCTTCAACCTGTGGATATTGGTCTGACCGCAAGAGTTTCACATAGCCATGTATCTAATATATACTTATTTAAATATATATTTTATTCCATCACTGAAAGCACGTAATTACTTATTCATATAGATTTGCAGCTATACTGTTTATTTTACAACCCTACATTTATATATATTATATGTTATGTATTATTATATGATTAATGAGGTGTAGGCCTATTTCTGTATATTTATCTGTTTTTCTTTATTTATTCTGCCTTGACTTGCACTTTTTCCGTTGCAATTTGCTTCTGTAACATCTGATAAATAAAATCTTATCAATATATTATCAACTGTTCTGATGGTGGCGTTCATCAACCATTTTATTTTTTAATGTTGAATTATTATTTTGTGTTGACGTTGTTGAGGTAGAAACGTCACTCAGTCAGCTGATTGGCTGTCACTCGGTCAGCTGATTGGCTGTCACCTGGTCAGCTGATCGCAGGTCGTAAAGCTTCAGCAAAGCTTCAGTTCGCCAGCCCAGCTATTGGACGTTTCATTAACGTTAAGGTTGCTCTTCCACCGCAAAACCAGTTAGTTAATCAGTTCCTTTAAACACGAGCCACGTCTACGGGTTAATGTAACAGCTCTCAGCGGCGTTGGCTCGATTTTAAGGACGGTGTTAGCTTTAGCTTAGTTAGCCTAGCCGTTCTCTGCTCTACTTCCGGGTAGCTGTTCTCTCCTTCCGGTTGGCTCTTATCTCTACTTCCGGCTGAGCAGAAGGGTGAAGTCTCTGATCTCTGGTTTCTCTGGTCTCCGGTCTCCTCTGGTCCCTGAAGTCTCTGGTCTCTGGTCTCCTCTGTTTTTGGGTCTCCCTGGTCTCTTTAGTCCGGGTCTTCTTGGTCTCTGTAGTCCGTGTTTCCGGGTTTCCCTGGTCTTTGTAGTCCGTGTTTCCGGGTCTCCCTGGTCTCTGTAGTCCGTTGATCCGCAGCCCAGAGCTGCTGATGGACTCCAAACACACACCGACGGCGCCTCCCAGTCGGATCAGCTCAGCGACCCCAAGCCTCCACCACCTGAGCAGCACCGCAGCCCCGCACCACCCAGCCCAGTTCAACCACACCACCACCCTGAGCAACATGCAGGGTATGAGCTGTCCTGTTGTCCGCTAGAAGAACACGGCAATGTCATCTTTATGCATCGGTTGTGGGGGTAGATGTGACTGACTCTCCCGGGTTGTAAATATGTAATCCAACGCAATGCGGGATTCCTGATGGCAAACGGTGTAATCTTTTATGTACGAGTGTATCCTGCATTATATGAGTTAATACTGTGCTGTAATCCCTCGGTTGGAGCCAGGCCGTGCTATGATGGGCTCGTGGATCATATTTACCTGCTGGGCCACCATCACAACAAACTGGCCTTGACTACGCCGTCTGGGCTTGTAGTGTTATCGATGCAGCAGCTAAATGATGCGATTCGTTCATGATTGAGCACGTCGTGGTTTAGTGAGTGTGTAGGTGGGGGGGGGGTTATGCGATTTTGTGATCAGCTTTTCAATGTTGTTAAGCGATTTAATGCGCTGTAATGGTGCTGCGTTTTAATGGAAGGGTGTTTTTGTCACACGGGGCTTATGGGGTTTTTCAACATTACAAGCTTGGGTGCGTATCTTACGGTTGTCCTTTTGTTTAAAGTCCGTTTTGTTTCCTTTTAATTCCAGAGCCAAACACCTGCTGGAGATGTCAGACTGAAACAGGTAATTACACTGTCTATTAACTCGTTTATTAACTAACTCTAGTACCACGACAATCAGAGATGTGAGGCCACATCCTTCTACATGATTATTTCAAATTTCCAGAAGACAGCCCTGCAACAAACAATTACACAATACAATGGATGCATGTGTGTTAGCTTATGTCCTTCTAAGGTTTAATGTGATAGTTGTTATGGATGTACCTTTGCACTCCATTTGGAAATAGTGTTTGTGTTTTTAATAAACAGACCACATCTAGGCAAGTTTAGCGGCTTTATAGTCATGGTTGGTTTCCAAATAGTTGTATCTGTATCTACCTGCTTTAGAATATATGAAGAATGGATATTTATTTGTACGATATCCAATGACTACGATATCCAGATTTCAAATGATATAACTCTTATTGGATCATTGGGGTTAGCTGTTTAATATTAACTTCTCTAGGTTTTTATTTAATGTAATGTAGTTGGACCATGAACTTTTGGCCCTGTCCTTAACAGTGGTACACCAACAATTGAATAAAAACAATAGAAAAATGATGACAATAATAACACAAAGCTACTATGTACTTTATTAATCCCTGATGGGAAATGTGGGTGTCACAGCAGAAGAACAATAATAAGTATTAATACAGTAATAAGAATGTAAGAGATACATTTTAAAATAAACAAACGACTACTCCCAAACTACCATGATAACCAGACCAGGTAGTTGAGTATTGTGTTGAGTTTAGTGTGGGTGGTGTATTATGTTGTCTCCTGACTGTTGTTTTAACCCTTTATGCTCACTAATGCCCTCCGACTCCATGCTGACGGTGAGAATCTCCCGATGCTGGGGAAAACTTCAGCTGCTTTTTAACGTGTGCTTTGTTACATCATTCATGCTCCTATTTTAAGTTGTGATTCTGAATGGCAGGTTTCAGTATGATTCCCTGTGTATGTTTGGTTCAGTAGCCCCATGCCATACCTCTCTCTCTCCATGTCTTCTCATCGTGAAGGTGTTGAACATGCATGTCCATGTGTCCTACGTCCCATTAAATGCATTCTAACCCTGTTGTGACGCTGTAGACCCTGGGCTCAGACATCAGCCATGCCAGTGAACAGACAACATGGGATCGCTTTTACAATTTACCTCGATTTAATACTATTAAGTCATTTAGTAGACACTTGAATCCAATGAAACAAACAGGTCATTAAGGAGCAGATAGGGTCGAGGGCATCCTGCTCTATGATGCCTACAGGTAGACCCTCTAACCAGAAGACGATTCTTCTCTTCTTACCCTAAACATACTCTTCATTTCTACATGAATGACTGGGACCATGTCTGTTATACCAGGGGTATAAGCAGAATTAATGTATCCATTATTCAGGGTTATGAGCAGTTCATTCCTTCATACAATTAGTGGTGTATACATCTCTTAATTTCAGTGGTATATAAAGTGGGAGGTCCATCATTCAGAGGTCAATATACAGGTAGGTCATGTAAATGGGTCTCCCTGAAGTAAACCCAGCCGTGTCCTACTGAGAGACTGCGTGCTGACAGGTGAAATAGGAGCGACGTGTGAAACAAACCGCTGTCTTCTTGCCTCTAGGCTTTCAGATAAACCTTTCTGGAGCTCCCCCAAGTAAGCCACACCCCTTTTTGCTACAGACCAAACCTCTCTCTACCGTCTCTCTCTCTCTGTCTGCCTGGCGTCCTGATATGGGGGAGTCTGTCACTAACCCCGTCCCCAGAGTCGATGGGTGCTGTGGGCTTGTGCCGACGGTCCATTGGTTTTAATGCTGCAATGCTGCGTTCGCTAGTAGCATAGCTTAAATAGCCACCAGGATAACATTGGGTACTTGTTCTATTGACTTGTACTAATTGACGTCAAACCTGCACTTTAATTGATATATAAATTAAGTTTTAACGAATAGACTATCTCCTTCGTCATCGGCACAAGCCTCTGGTCTGGGGTGTCCACCGATACCTGGATACTTAAGACTCACATCTGACCTCTGGTCTGCTCCTGACTGATCCACGCTACTGTCTCATCACAGAGAAGATGTTCTGTTCTAACATGAATGGCAAAGAACCCGGCCCTCCAGGGTGGTTGGTTTCAGTGTTCTGCTACTAATACACCACTGGTCCTGCCTGCCGTCTGTCACTAAACACACCTCTTCTCTCCTGGCTGGATTGACTTTATGCTGTTTCTCCAACTATGTTTACTGTTAATCCAACAGAGCACATTGATATTCCTGCGTATCAAAATGGAATTGAGTAAATTATTTGTATTGTGTACGTCTTCAAGTGCATTTGAAACTTGGCACAGTATGAGAAATATTGAATATTCCGTACCACACATTAAGATGTGGCATTAAGTGCATTGCTAGTCTTGCTTCAGGATAGAAAACTGCAGTGCTTTATCTGCAATTGAACAATAAGCCAGATCAACACTCACACCACCTCAGTTTAGATGGAGAGAAAAAGTAGAATAAAACAGCACATACAGCTACTGGTTGAAACATAGAATGCATAACGGCGTGTTCTCTCTCAATGCATATTATCAGAGCAAGCTGTGATAGTGCCAGCCTGGGAAGGCAGGGACGCTCGGAGATCTCCTTTACACCATGTGCTGGTGGACTGCGAGAGCTGCAGTCTGGTTTTTGTGTTCCCAAGGTTCACGCATGTTGCTGTAGCCAGTAGTGTCCTTCTAGTTGGTCATTCTCTCACATTGTGCAGTTCAGTTCACGGTGAAGAAAAGTGGATAGACATGTTCATATGTGGAATATAAATACCACATGATAATGTTTGGTTGGATTGTTTGGACTAGTGCAGTGTTTACCTTCTAGAACACTAGCATAACTGGCATAGGTAGTTATGGCATAACTGTCATAACTTAATGTAACTTCACTAACATAATGGCAAAGATGAACTAATAACTAAGTAAAGGGCCAAGTTAATTGCTAAATTAGTTAATGAATAGCAATTTTGGGATACAATTTGGGCACTTGAAAATGTGTGATGTGAGCATGAAATATTAGCATGTAACTGATCTACCTAGTTAATAACTATGGTTACTACCTTTTATTATTAGTGATTTCCCTGTTTAATAACTGTGGTTACTGGCTGTATTATTTCAACCAGTTATTAGTGATTTCCCAAATGAATAACTGGTTACTAGCAGCATTTATTTGTTATTTCCCTGGTTAATAACTAAGGTTACTAGCTTTTCCTAATTGATGTATGATTTGATTTCAAGTCAAGTCAAAGCTAGATTGTTCCACTAGTACAAAATCATCAAATTCTTCGCTCTTCTGGGTGGGATTGTGAGGTGTAGTCGTGACCACTATGAATGATCTCCAGGCATCAATAACGGGTTAAGGAATGTCATTTTTGGTTCGGTTGCATCGTGAAACGCATGACCTCATCCCTTCCTTCATTCATCTCTTCTCCACGTTTGGTTTTGTTTGCTCGGTCACCTCTTTCCAGTATGCGGTGTTCTTCACGTCTTCCCTTCATTCACAAACTGCTGCTATCTCCTTTTAGCGGGTGTTAATATCTACGTTGTTCTTTCCTTCATCCCAGGTAAACGCAAAGCTCTGAAGCTGAACTTTGCCAACCCTCCGATCAAATCCACGTCACGGTTCACGCTGCACACCTCCGGAGCGGCCTTCCAGAACCCTCACATGTGAGCCCTGCTTCGTAATGTGCTGGTGCTCCCTTTCCCCTTCATAATGTCGTGGTGCTCCCCTTCATAGTGTTCCGGTGCTTTCATAGACTTCTTTCCCTTTCTCTATCAACCCCCATTCCGGTTTATCCTTCCCTCACGCCTACCTTCAGTTGTGCAACTGGAATTGTGATTAAAAAAACGATGGAGTTTCGGCAATGTTGGGAAAGACGTATGTTCTCTATTTATAGACATGTATTCCGTAATTAAAAACATATGTTCTGTATTCAGTGACATGTGTTCTGTATTTAATGGCATGTATTATGTATTGATCGACATATGTTCAGCATGTCTCTCTGTGATTTACTGTGTGTAATGCGTCTCTCAGAGAGCGTTTGAGGACCCACAGTCTAGAGTCGTCAGGGAAGCTGAAGATCTCAGCGGAGCAGCACTGTGACTTCACGGCCGAGGACCTCAAGGACCTGGGGGAGATCGGCCGGGGGGCGTACGGCTCGGTCAACAAGATGGTCCACAAGCCCAGCAACCAGATCATGGCTGTCAAGGTGCAGTTTGCTGCCTCGTCTCAGGCCTGCACTCTGGCCTTGGTGCTACATTCACATTCAGTCCATAGCAGATTATTGTCTTTGCGTTTAGCACCTACAATTTTGATTGTAAGCTTTTTGGTCCTCTGTGTTTGTTCCTCAAGAGTTCCCTCGTCCTAACCAGTCTTCTGTGTTTGTTCCTCAGAGGATCCGGTCTACAGTGGATGAGAAGGAGCAGAAGCAGCTGCTGATGGACTTGGACGTGGTGATGAGGAGCAGTGACTGTCCCTACATCGTCCAGTTCTACGGAGCGCTCTTCAGAGAGGTACGACCGCCACGACTACACAATCGGGGGGCCTGCATCTGCCATTAGATTCTTAGAGGGGCCACTGATCACATACATACAGCACTGAAGTCTTTCTCAATATATTTCAATCGTTTTTTTGTAGTATTTCTAGTCGTGTTCCAGGAATGTTGTTTTCCATACAAAAGATTAGACTCACAATCACTTGGCACACATTTCTAAAATGTGATTTTCCTTGATCTCTACTCCCAGGGTGACTGCTGGATATGCATGGAGCTCATGGCCATCTCCTTCGACAAGTTCTACAAGTTTGTATATTGCTCGCTAGATGACGTGATCCCAGAGGAAATCTTAGGAAAAATAACGTTGGCTGTAAGTTTGTTGGCCGTCGCTTTAACCAATTATGATAAATGCTCCATATTTTTGTGATTAAGTGTTTGGTTGTGGTTAACCGCCTTCTAATGTTTCTGTTGCAGACTGTGAACGCTCTTAACCACTTAAAAGAAAACTTGAAGATTATACACCGAGGTAAGAAACTGATGTGAAGATCATTAATGATAGCTTAATATGATTGTGGATAATCACACCTAATTATTGGGTGATTATGAATTATTGCTAATATATTTACTATTTAGTAATTTTCGTCCAAAGCGACTTACATTGAATTCAGAGACCGGTCATTAAGGAGCAAGTAGGGGTTATACAGTACATTAAGGAGCAGGTAGGGGTTAGGCAGTACAGAGAGAGGTAATTAAGGAGCGGCTAGGTGTAAGACAGTACATATTCAGGTCATTAAGGTGCATATAGGTGTTGGACAGTACAGAAACAGCTCATTAAGGTGCAGGCAGGGGCAGGGGTCATCTTGCTCTAGGATGACTACAGGTATACTGAGGACATGGGGGATCGATCCTGGAACCTTTCAGCTTATCACAAACCCTACACCCACTACAATATCCTACCTCCTTGATATGTTTTAGTTCACTATATTTCTCCTAAGCTGAATGATTCTGTACTCCATTAGTAAGTCTGCTATTAGATAATTATTCTCTGCTTGATGTTTGTGTCCCCCAGACATCAAGCCCTCCAACATCCTCCTGGACAGGAATGGTAACATCAAGCTGTGTGACTTTGGGATCAGCGGCCAGCTTGTCGACTCCATCGCCAAGACCAGAGATGCCGGCTGTAGGCCCTACATGGCTGTAAGTTACCGGTCTGGTGGATGCTTTTCATGTTGATTATGTGATGGTGATGATGTGGTTGTCATGGTGATGGTGGGGTTGTTCAGGTGATGGTGGGGTTGTTCAGGTGATGGTGTGGTTGTCAGGGTGATGATGTGGTTGTCAGGGTGATGATGTGGTTGTCAGGGTAATGGTGTGGTTGTCATGGTGAAGGTGTGGTTTTCATGGTAATGGTGTTGTTGTCATAGTGATGGTTTGGTTGTCGGGTGATGGTTTTGATGTCGGGATGGTGTGTGATGGTGTGGTTGTGATCACTGCTTGTTTCCTGTGTCCAAATAAACGCGCTAGTGTGGAGTCAGGAAGATGGAGAGAGAGGATGTGAGGGAGGAATGAATATTGATTGTAGTATTATATTTATATTTTTTAGTATTTAGAGAACACCCCTCACAGTGTTATCCATATCTTTCCTCTCTACTCTTCTCTACAGTTGTTTAAGGAACCTAGTTGGCCCTTCTGTTGTTGCTCCCATCTTAATTGTACAGGTTAATACTATTTACTATTTAGTCTGGTTAGTGTGCCCTCTGCTGGTTTGGCTGGCTAACAGCAATCTCTCCTCTCCCTCTATCGCTCCGAGACTGAGGTGACTGGCAGATTTTTATTGATGTAAGGAATGCAGCCCGGCTGGTCGACATGATAACACAGAATGTACCGCTGTGATAGATGTGTTGCGTTGGCGTGTTAAACGTGTGTGGACATGCCCAGAGGGGCGAGGTGGCACTTATTAGTTTGGGAACATTTCTAACAAAACATAAACAGAAAATGGATGTGTGGAGCTCTCTGATTGGTCCTGCTGTTATGAGTGGAGCTCTCTGATTGGTCGTATTGTTGTCCTCTGCAGCCAGAGAGGATAGACCCCAGCGCGTCCAGACAAGGATACGATGTGAGATCTGATGTGTGGAGCTTGGGGATCACACTGGTGAGTTCACACTCCCTGATCTGGTTTTACTCTGATTCAGATTAAACCTAAACCAGTTTAACCAAGATCCAGATTAAACCTAAACCAGATTAAATTGATCCAGTTAAATTCTGATCCGGTTCAACACTGATACAGTTTTACTCTCATCCAGTTTACACCTCATTCAGTTTATACCTGATCCCATTTACCTGTGATCCGGAATGATTCTGATCTAGTTTGAGAAATGGACGGAGCCGTCTTGTATTAAAAGATGTGGTGCTGTTTGTGTGTGTCAGTATGAGCTGGCCACGGGTCGCTTCCCCTACCCCAAGTGGAACAGTGTGTTCGACCAGCTGACCCAGGTGGTGAAGGGGGACCCCCCCCAGCTCAGCAACTCAGACGAGAGACGCTTCTCCCCAAAGTTCATCGCCTTCGTCAACCTGTGGTGAGAACATGTCGCCTGTTAGAACCAGAAGCTACAGAACATTTACCACTGAGAACATTCAGAACCTAAAACCTTGAGTCATTCAGAGGGTTTTAAAGAGCCAGTGAACCCAAAACCGTTCTTAGGTTGTTTTTTTTTTTACGTGGTAATTTGTTTTATATGATCGTCAACATAGTAATCTATGCCATTTTATAACAGAAAAAAGGGGTAATATCCTATGTCTATGTTTATCTCCCCAAAACACTGTGAACATTCCACTCTGCTGCGGACGCAGGTGGTGTTCTTTTCGTGACGTCTGAGTGCCTTTTCCGAGGCACTCGGACTTCATGACCAAGAGGCGGTGTGGTGGCTACTGTGTGTGTGGATGGTGAAGCTCCGTCTGAGCAGCAATTTATTTAATACCCACGTCTGAGGGTTGGGATTCCCGAACACCTATAGTATATCGCTACGGTGTGTGGTGCATTTCATATACAACATCGCTCGTTATGCCGTGGGCCGTAACCATGGCGTTAATCTCAATAGTGTTCGGATTCCTGCTGAAACAGTGGGTTCACTGGCTCTTTAAAGTACCTTGCAATGAACAGCGAATAAAGATGTGTAACTGGCCTTATGGGCATATATCTGCCATCGTTTTAATTGACTGAGTGTTCGCGTCCTGCTCCCTTCTCCCACTAGTGGACAGACATCCAAACAACACCCCGTACTGAACATGCAGAGCTTCTTTAGTTTGGTTAACATGAACTGAATTCTCTCATCTCTCCTCTCTCCTCTCCTCTCGTTTCTTTTCTCTTCTCTTTTTTTGTCTTACCTCCTCTCTCCAGCCTTACAAAGGATGAGTCCAAAAGGCCAAAGTACAAAGAACTTCTGGTGGGTTTACATTTTTAGTAACTAAGAACATGGCTTCCTTCTGTTACTGTACTGTTACCTTTCTGTGCTGTTACTGTACTGTTAGTTTAATGTTAGTGTACTGTTACTACCGTTAGTGTACTGTTACTGTTAGTACACAGTTACTGTAATGGCAGTGTACTGTTTGTACTGTTAGTGTACTGTTACTGTCAGTGTACTGTTTCTTTACTGTACTGTTAGTGTACTGTTACTGTACTGTTATTGAAAGCCATGGTGTTGTGTTCCTCCTGCAGAAGGACCCGTTCATCCAGATGTATGAGGAGCGGCAGGTGGACGTGGCCACCTACGTGTGCAGGCTCCTGGACCAGATGCCCGCCTCCCCCAGCTCCCCCATGTATGTGGACTAACCTGGGCCCCCTCCTCTCCAGCCTCGACTCTGAGACTACTGCGCGGCAACCTTTCCTCGTCTTCAGTCGTCATGACAACCTGATGTCTTCACACCGTGGTCCTCGTCTCCTAATGTCACGGCAACCTGGTCCCCTGGTGTCATGGCAACCTGGTCCCCTGGTGTCATGGCAACGTGGTGTCCTGGTGTCACGGCAACGTGGACCCCCTGGTGTCATGTCAACGTGGTCCCCTGGTGTCATGGCAACCTGGTGTCATGGCAACGTTGATGGACATTCCTCCGCCCCCTCAGTTGTCTTTGTTTTGGTCATGTGACTCAATCTGTAGTTTTTAGGCTTTTAATGTGAAACCACAACTGTAACCATGGGAATGTAAGAGAAGGCAGGCAAGTCATCTGTTGGTAGTCACATGACCCAAACAACAACAAGAAGGTTGTCCCACGCATTAGTCCTGGACTGTAGGTACAAAACATGTATAGAACAAAACAAAAAAAGATGTCAGAAATGTATAAATTACAAAATGTAATTTAAAACCAAACCTGGTGTAAATGTGCTTCTTTTACTGCAGTGTTAAGAAAATACTTGTTGAAGCTAAACGCGGCGGCGCTGTCTGTGTAATATATGGACTTTCACTTTCATCCTCTCCTCGTCCACAGCGGATAAACGCGCTTGTTTACGTAACTGAATATAATACGGAGAAGCTCAGCACCAAAACCTGGAAATTATACCCACAAAAGGAGTATTTCATCTTTAAGACTATTACTGGAATCACCGTCTGTGTGAGCGATCCATCTCTTCCATATGTATGTAAATAAAAGCTTTGTGTTGCAATTTAACGGTCGCTTCTTAGGGTATTCAGCGGCTAACGCTTTGATGAATACAATCATGTGATACCTGCTGACTCTGTGCTGATATATAAATAAATAAAGAGAATGAAAATAATTGTCCTTGCCGTTAATTGCACAATCTGGAAAATATATACATATGCAGCCAATAAAGAAGATGAAGTAATAGATATGTACTTTATTAATCTCAAATAAGAAAGGTGGGAATGGGACCTGGACCAGAGTTAATTGTGACATTGTTCATTGCATTGGCATTCAATCCATCATTTTGTAAGCATGTATCCCAAATATTTCCTTTTCTACTAGTTATAAATAGAAAATCAAATAATAGGGATACATGCAGACAAAATGATGGATTGAGTAATGCACAATGTCACAATAAACCCTGGTTTTACTTGGAGGATGCGTTTTTTAAATATATGTGATATATTTATATCTATTATATCTCATATAGGATTTAGACTTCATTGAAAATGTCCAATACATCTATGAAAATAAGTGACAACACCAACTGAACTGGGACCGCCTACTTCTCTCAGTCAGCTGCTGCGACTGGCTCCCACCCTCGAGCTCTCACATGATTGCACCAATGGAGCCCGATGAATACACCACGTCATCAATAGATGCCGGAAGAGGTCCCCATGTGTCAACCATGGAGAGAGTCAACCTCTGAAACAACATCGCTATAACACTCCCGTCTATTAGGTAATTCATTTGATTTTTAGATAAAGTGTGCAATGATCTCAACAAAATAATTGTGTGCTTTGCACGCGTTCAGTTGCTCTTTCCCTCCGGTGGATCTTTATTATGAATACTGCTCGTCTGTGGCAGAAACCTTTTGCATTGCTGTTCATCCAAACCAAATCAATCGCTGCTTGTCGTCCAGCAGTCGCCTGTGGTCCTCGTTTCCACGGGAATGTTTTCCAGTTCTGCAGAACAATGGCGACCAACATGGAGAAAAACACAAAGAGTTTCAAGAAGGGCAAACAGAAGGACACCTTGAGACGACTGAAAAACAAAGATCATCGCAACTCGCACGGCCCGTCCACCGTTTACCTCCAGGTTGTTGGGGCAGGCAGCAGGGACAACGGAGCCTCGCTGTATGTCTTCTCCGAGTACAACAGGTAACTGTGGACGCTTTTCTATCCATCCGGGGACAAAACACCTTACTTTTACCTGCCCTAACCTCCACACCTACGATGAATCCTCCCTCTCCAGGTACCTGTTCAACTGCGGGGAGGGGACTCAGAGGCTGATGCAGGAACACAAGTACGATGTTGGTTATTGTTTCATGTGTCTCTTACAATAACAAACCACAACCTCAACTAGTGAGGTAGATAGCTCTGTGATGCCTCCATATAGAATTGACAGTATTACGATTTTGTATTGCATGCTGTCAGTGTGCAATATTGTCTGTTCTATCTAGAGCTAGGTTAGTGACATGCCTGAACGTTATGTACTTCTGCCGACAGGTTAAAAGCATCTCGTTTGGACAACATCTTCCTCACGAGGATGAACTGGGAGAACGTCGGTGGCTTATCGGGTGAGTTTCGTTGTTAACAGTATACTGTTATTAAACGTGATTCAAGAACATGTGTACTAGTTGTTATAACCCCAGATCTGTGGTTCGTATGGCAGGGATGATCTTAACACTGAAGGACATCGGAGTACCAGAGTGTGTTCTGTCAGGTCCTCCGCAGCTGGTGAGTTTAGTCTATTTATCACGGAGGCTGAACTTATCGTTGACGCCTGTACTATATATAATAAAGGCTATTATACTTAACCTCTCTTTCTGCTTCAAAGGGAAACTTCATCAATGCCATCAAGGTGTTTTCAGGAGCATTGGAAGACATCAAGTTGTGTACGTTGAGTTGTGTCTCTCGTTGGTTATTTAACACGTTGTGTTGTATCTGAAAACTTTTATTCCTAACCTCCGACCCCTCGTCGTCTCGCAGCGGTCCGACCCTACACCGAGGAGGCATACACGGACGAAACCATGAGCGTCCATCAGGTTCCCGTGTTTGGTGAGTGTTGGTGGACAGTGTTTCTCATGCGGTACCTCGGTGGCCCTCATTGTCTCGAGATTCAGGATCAAAACAAAATGTTTAGTGCATCGTTGTAACCATGGTACTCAAGGTGTTCCATGAGAACGTGATTGTAAACACAGCTTGAAGTATCAAAGTCAACGTGTTTTTTTTTGTATCAAATGCAAACTATAACACCGGTTCTTTCTGGACAAGGCGATGGTCGACTTGAGTCCTACGTAATGAGTATACAACAAATATGAAATGAAATAAGTGAATTAGAAATAGAATGAGTGTTGTATTGAAGGTGTTTTGTCTCCAGCCCAGTCGCTGGGTGAGGGAGGACCACGCCACTCTCCCAGCCCCGGGAGAGGAAGCCCATCTCGGAGTCCGGTCTCCAGCCAGAGGAAGGAGCTATGGAACCCAGCTGAAGGCCAGCCAGGACCCAGACCTCCCAGCCCGGGTGAGACCAGCCCTCCTTGTTCCTATCTTCCAGAGGTTCCCAGCCTGGTGTTCATCTGTATGTATATGTATATGTA
>JAOPJO010000088.1:5245066-5255274 GCA_027123675.1 Molva macrophthalma
AGAGAGAGAGAGAGAGAGAGAGAGAGAGAGAGAGAGAGAGAGAGAGAGAGAGAGAGAGAGAGAGAGAGAGTGATGGATGAAAGAGAGAAGTGGGAGAGAGACCTAGTGATGGATTGAAAGAGAGAGAGAGAGAAGAAGTGGGAGAGAGACTTAGTGATAGATGGGAGAGAGACTTAGTGATAGATGGGAGAGAGACTTAGTGATAGATGACAGAGATACGGAAATGGAAGAGAGACAGTGATAGATAAAAGCGAGAGGGACATAGTGATAGATGAAAGAGAGAGAGGAAGTGGGAGAGAGACATAGTGATAGATGGAAGAGAGCGAGAGGAAGTGGGAGAGTTACCTAGTGATAGATGAAAGAGAGAGAGGAAGTAGGAGAGAGAGATAGTGATAGATGAAAGAGAGAGAGGAAGTAGGAGAGAGACATAGTGATAGATGAAAGAGAGAGAGGAAGTAGGAGAGAGACATAGTGATAGATGAAAGAGAGAGAGGAAGTAGGTCACAGCGGGGTCTACCAGTCCTGTGGACATGTTAGAGCTGCATGACGCTATGAGCACACTGTGCTATCATGCTGTCAACTGCTCTAATATAATAGTACTGGCACAATGCTAGCTGCTCTATCAGTTATTACTGTTGGCACAATGCTAGCTGCTCAATAAGTTTTTACTGTTAGCCCAATACTAGCTGCTCTATCTGTTATTACCTTATGTAGCACAATGCTGTCAGTTCTCTGCTAGTTGCTTAAGCCTGGTGTAACTCTATTCTCCATCTCTATTGATTAAAAGACAAGTGTTGGAAATTCCTGGTTGACAAAATAAAAGTCCCCCACGGTATTTGACTAATGCTACACTGTGGCATTACTCGTTAGAATAGAATGGATGAACAAGCAACCTTGTGTTTGTGATAGAGCTACTCTGCATTCTGTCCAGTTGTTGTTTTTTGTGCAGCACTAAAACTTTACCGTAGCTCCTCCAATTTAGATATGCTTTGGTTGTTCTCATTGTTCGCTGTGGATAAATGAGTCGTCTGCTAAGTGACTCAATGTAAATGCAAATCAAGCTATCAAGACCAGCAGCAGCAGAAAACCAAACGTCCTCCTCTTTAATACGATGTTCAGGGTGTTCAACAGTACGAGTTGCTGTGTAGCTTCAGCAGCTCAAGGCAGTCTCAGTGTACTCTCTCTCCCTCCAGGGACGGACTGACATAATCCTTCTTCTGCTCCGTCTGCTTGTTTGCTCTGAGACATTGAGACGCCTTGTTTACCCGTAATCCCTCCTTAAGGCCCGAGCCCCCCCTGGGCATCCACACGTAGTACCTGCGGAAAAAGTACTCATTTACTGTTGTCAAAGTAGAAAACCCCCCAAGAAAGAAAAGTCTGCCATTAAACGTTATGTCTAAGTAAGGGGAGGATAGTGCTGTGACTTCCAGCTGAAAGGTTCTGTGTTCGTTCCCCAGTGTCCACTGCCTACATCCTAGAGCAAGATGGCCCCTAACCCTGACCTGCTCCTTAATGACATGTATCTGAATTTATTATGATTCACGTACAGGGGATTGAACCCAGTACTTTTCGACCTGGTAGGTGACAGCCTCTAATAGACAGCACTCTCAGGAATACGACCCAGACAGCAAAGCAAAGAAGTAAAAACAGTTGTCGAGTACTAATTTACTAGACCTAGCTTCAAATAGTACTTAAATGCATGACTTCAGTCAAATAGGAGTATGAAGTACTCATAAAAGTATTACACACAGACATGATCTCATTCCTCTCAGAGCATCAGAAACTCTTTGATGCTGATTATGTCTGCTGTCTGATTTCAGCCAAGATGGTTGTCGGCCACTGGTCTCCTAGCAACCGCCTTTGGGCTACCCATAATCCTCTGGGAGATGGTGATGTTGCGCTGTGAAGTCACAGATTCAGGTCAGAATGATCGAGGTGATATACAGAGAAGAAACTCTGCAATAATTATATTCTTCAATGTAAAGTCACATCTCATCTTAATATCTTCTCATCTTATCGGATTGTCCTCCCTTATTCTGACTCTTTTCTGTACGATCAGATACAAAATACTTGCAAGCCCAACGCTCCGCATATAATCCAAGTTTTATGTACAGCCGAGGCGCTTTAAAACTTTTGAAATTTCAATTAAAACTCTTGGTTGTAATCTCTGGAACTGTTGGTGCGCCTGGTTAACTATTCATAAGATGTTTGCTTTGTCGTAAAGCCGTTCCTCTCGGGGTCTCCAGCAGGTTTTTTCAGGCCAGCTTTCTGCAGCTTTTTTTTTAATTGGTCTCTCACATCCAAGCGAAGCATCCTATTGGTCCAGGGGGACCAATAGGATGACCCCGAAGGCTTGTTTTATAGTTTAATAATGGTAGTTCACTACTTAAGACGCTGTCCTAGTGGAGTGGGAGGTCATTATTCTGTTGTATTAGTCTGATCCAGGCTGAAGGAGGATTCCCCAGTGCTTCAGCTGAACTGTGCCTAATGAGTTTGATTCCATACAAATTAATGCACAGCCATTTCAAAAACACTTGTTAATAATGAGCGGAGGTTAGAAATGAGTTCGAATCATTTTCACATGATGAGTATTACGTTAAAAACAAGATGAATTCCAGCTCTACGGAGACATAACTGCCATTTATCATAGCAAAATAGTAGTTCATCATCAGCAAAGGGTCTTTCTCCCGCAATCCTGTTGGATCAATACATATTGCCCTCAGAGCTCTCGTCCATGTTAAATCAAACCGAATATCAAGTCAGATACAATTGTATATAATTTCCTATCACAGATGTAAGAATTATGTTTTGGTTTGTCTTTAAAAGTTACCTTGTTCTTTTTTACATTTTCACCCGTGCCTAAGTAGGATAATAGAAAGAGAGATAGAAATTATTAAAATGCAAATGACATTGATAGAAAGAGAGGAGGGGTCTGACACCTACAGACTAGACGTCACTGATGTTGTTTCAAACCTGAACGTGATTCGGTTCGTTTGTCTTATTTCTCTTCTATGAGCAAAACAGCAATGACAACAATGTCCTTCCTGGCATGCCGTACATCGGACCTATTTTCCAATCCCCTAACGTGTGTGTGTGTCCAATAAATGACATCTCCTAGTTGGAAGATGGATTCCATAATCTGTTGCATCTGAACTGAACTCTAATCAACCAGGTGGGGGAACACCAGGTCCCCGAGCAAGAGCACTGATTCCTTCAAACTAACTAATAACCCTGGCAACCCATTGCAACGGCCCAGCCAATCAACAGCACTCTCACGTAGAGGGTGAAGTGTGCTGTCACATGGGTGTGCTGTCACACACCCATGTGTTTGTGACCCCACATACATTTCATGTGATGTGTATATATGTACACACGTATATGTATACCCTTTTATGCAAAGAACAGGAACAGCAGGACAAGGTCGCTAGCCGGGCTTATGGTGGCTATAGCTAACTGAATGGAAAGCTAACAGTTTGGAGAGCTTATGGTGGCTATAACTAGCTTTGGGCATGGCCGACGGTAGCTCTATCTAGTGATGGGCTTATGAAGGGTGCAGCTAACGTGGGGATGGCTAATGGATGATATGGCTAATGTGATGTCTCTCTCCCTGTCTGCCGTGGTTTGTCTCTCCAGGTAACCACCAACACGACTACCAGCACAGCCACCTGGACCTGACCCTCACGCCCAAGATGGGTGAGTATGACAACTACAGCTTAGAAGCACACACACGCATGCACGCACACACACATGCACGCACGCCTTGTACCGCATGGACCACCAGGTTAAGCTACGCCGGCTAACATCCTGCATGTGTTGCATGCCAGCGGTTTGAATGTAGTTTACTGTCCCCCAACACCCCTCTCCTGCAACCCCTGCATTCGAGATTCTGAAGATGAAGACTTGATTTGGAGGAAGATTTTTATTCAAATTTTCAAGATCCCCAAGGAAGACGATGCGAGAGTTGTTATGGGGATGTGGAAATGAACGACTCCACGAAATGAACGAGGAAAGTAATAAAGACACACAGACCCCAGACGTTTTTTCCGTCTACGCGTGTCACGGCGAAACGTTTAGAAGAGAAAACCCGCTGGTGGTTCTCTCGGCGGGAAATGAAAAGTTGAGAGAATGACAAAGAGAGGCTCGGGGGAAACGAAGCCATGCCAGGTTGTTGGCGTTTATTGAAAAACCAATCACTGTTATTGATCCCACATTTATTTTCCTAGATGTGATTTTGTTTCGGAAGGGGAGCAACAAAGCCAGGCGTAATTACCCCAGCCTCTCGCATCGCCGGGAACATAGCAGACATCGTGAATGTTTTCAGACTATATTTGGACCGAGGGGAAGGCCGGAATGTTTCTAATTCCCCAGACGCTGTTTTTGACGCCGTTCACTCCGTCGGACACTTCCACGGGAACAAAGAGTTAAAAAAAAGTACCGGACAATTCTTTACAGAAGCCTTCACGGGTCTATCCGCCCGTCTGAGTGGATCCAGGATGCCTCTGTGTCACAACAGAGTCTAGCCTCGCCTGGGCCGGGTAGCCTAGCGGGAAGGGTGTTCGACCCCCAGGCCGAAGGTGCTGGGTTCAAACCCCAATGTCCACAGCCTACCCTGCTCCACTTAATGACATGTATCTAGATTAATTCAATTTGGATTGGATTGGATGAAAGCATCTGATAGCTCATGATAAAAGTGAAAAAGTCGGTAGAGACTGCTTTGCGTTAGCGATGGCAGCAACGTTGACCCGACACGCCATCCCTGCTTTTTGAAATGTTTGTGAAACTTTGATCTGCTATAGGTTATTGATTATTGATTGATTTCTCTTTCACTTGGTTTGTTAGCCCACAGACAAATGAGACACGGTAAGTTGCACACATACACCTGCGTGTATGTGTTTATCTATAGATACCAATACTCACACAAACATCTAAATATACATGTCTGATGCATGGGTGTGGATGTCGAGACTCATACAGGTGGGAACATGAGCTCTCATCTTTCTTTCTTTCTTATGTTCTCATTCAGCTCAGACACAAACACACACACACACACCCACACCCACACACACACACACACACACACACACCCTCCCATGAGAACTCTCTCATGATTGGCTGACTGTTTGATTGATTACGTTTCATTGTTCATTTCTCTCTCCCTTCTATCTCCCCTCTTTTTTTCTATTTTCGGTCATTCTATATCTCTCTCCTTCACTATCGTTTCTATTTTCATTCTATATCTCTCTCCTTCACTATCGTGCTCCTCTCTCTCTCTCATATATTCTATCCATACTGCCTGTCTCTCTACCCTTCTCTCCCTCTCTCCCCTCTCTCCCCTGCTCCTCTTTCTCTCTCTCTCTCTCTCTCTCCCCTCTCTCCTCCTCTCTCTCTCCCCTCTTTCTCTCTCTGTAGATCGCCCGCAGCGTGGGAACAACATCCTGACGTCAGCGACAGAGCCCTACGACCTGTCACGCTCCTTCCAGAACCTCAGCCCCCTCCCCCCCTCCTTCGAGCTGCCCCCCCTCAAGGCGGCGCTGAGTAAATACTCCTCCTCCCTCCATAGATTAAGTAGGTGGTCTTCTGTTCAAACGTCTCTCCGTCGCGCCTGAGCCCAGCCTCCCCCTGCTCCTGCCCCCGTGCACGTGTTCTGGGCCGCCGACCTCGAGGACAGCCCGTCCGTCTCCGATCTTCCTCGGGTTTGAGGACATTAGGCGGTGTGTGTGAAGCCACGCCCTCTCCTCTGTTTCGCCGTGATGAGAGAGAGAGAGAGATGTGTGGTGGTGATGTTTGACACGATGTCTGGTGTCCTCCTCCTCCTCCTCCTCCTCCTCCTCCTCCTCGTCTTCTCCTGTTCTCCTCCTCCTCCTCATCTCCACACGTGTGCATGAGGACCTGATTGAGGCGCATGCATTTACATCATCTTGTCATCACTCCGTCTCGACTCCATCTGCTCCTTGTCAGCCTGCTTGGGGGCGGGGCTTGCCGGGTGGGTACCTGGTGGCTTGGACACCTGACTTGGTCTCCCTGGATTTGACCTGGCTGGTCCCCTGGTGCCTCCTCCTGCGGTTCGTGATGCGATGTTAATATCGCCGTCGTAGTGATGTGATGTTTACGTTGTCGTGGTGATGTTAATTATGTCACAGCAGTGCTATCTGGGTCGCCATGTGTGCCTCACCTCCCACCTCCACCCCCATGTGACCCTGTTGGCATGCCCGGATACAACACTTTCACTCCCCACGCAGCCTCTCAATGTTGTCTTCATCCAACCACAATCAACCCCAATCAACACTTCAGTCATTCTAAGGTACAATATGCAAGATTCGTGATTTCAAGCTAGTTCTA
The DNA here is from genome assembly GCA_027123675.1 of Molva macrophthalma. Taxonomy (NCBI): domain Eukaryota; kingdom Metazoa; phylum Chordata; class Actinopteri; order Gadiformes; family Lotidae; genus Molva; species Molva macrophthalma. The sequence continues at coordinate 5,251,406 of JAOPJO010000088.1, forward strand.
GTCTACACCTTACAAAAGAGAGTCTCACTAAAAACATGTAACTACATGTAGCTACAAAGTCGGAGGAATGAACCCAGATCCCTGTAGCCTTAAAGCTAGAATCTACAGGACAGGATGTGTTTTTGACCACATTTCAAGCTACATGATGGATATTTTGGTCATATTTTCAAATCTTGTGTTTCCTCATTCAGCAGTGTTCTTTTAACATGCATTTGTTTTCACTGTCTTCTACTCAAGGTTCTGTGTGTGTGTGTGTGTGGGGGGGGGGTGTTTGTTTGTGAACAGGGGTAAACACTTCATGTTTTTACCTGAGAACTGCTTCTGCCGTTCTGATTGTCTGTTCAGGGGTTCTGATTGGCGGTCAGTAAGGTTCTGATTTGCCGGATCCTGGGGCTCTGATTGGCTGTCCTCTAATCAGAATAACAGGGATTAAAGATGGAGAATTTCTCCACAAATCCTCTGGACAGTTGATCACAACACACACAATTATATACACACATACTGTAGTTACACACACACAAACACTTATATGGAGACACGCATAAAAACATGCACACACGCACACTCACACACAGACAAAGACGTGCACACATATACAAACACACATACACACACTTATAGACACACACACACACGACAAGCGATCAAATGCAAGGATTTTGATGGGTTCTGGAACAGAATCATACCAGAAGTCTATTCTATTTCCTTCTACAGAATTAAATACATCGTCTGTTCTCTGTTACCATGGTACCCTTTTAAACAGAATCCCTTCCACATCATCTCACCATGTAGTATTATAAAATGATCACTGAGTTCATTCTGTCTGCCTCCCAGAGCATCTCAGTATGAATGTTTGTTAAAGGAGCATTTATCTGATTCCTGCTGGATCAAACCACAGCAATCTACACGTAAAATATTCTTGTCACGTGACCGCTCCCACCGGCCAATCAGGCTGTAGAGATGCACTAAGACACTGACCTATCACGGCCCTCTGTGCCGCAGCTTGTGGATGACCTCATTACTCGCCGTCTCGAAGTTGACATTTCCTAGGATAATGTCACTCCCACCCGGCCATCGGAAGACAGGGGCGGTATTAGCACAGCACAGTGGGGCTCAGGGGCCCCCTTCATTAGCCAAGCCGTGAGCATGGGGGGGGCTGACGGCTCCTCTGGAGAAGCAAAAGGAGCTGACCTCACTCCCAGGGAAACCCCTTGGAGATGCCATAGAGAGGAGGATGACCTCTGGACCACCTGGCCATAGATACTTCCTTTCCTCATGGCCCTAGTGGTTCACCAGCCAGGCCCACAGAGCTGTTGCTCTGCTCATCATCATGGAACCGAGCAGTGCTGGAAGCCTCTAGGTGCCTCTGAAACCCCTCCCTCTCTACAGAGGCAAGATGGCCGCTTCTGGTTAGCTTAGCGGTGGCTACATTGTTAATGGTGAGCTGGAGATACGGTGGTACTGATGCCGACGTGGTAATGGTGAGGCGGTGATATTGACTTTATGATTGTGAAGTGGTCAGTGAGGTGGCGGAAAGGAAACAACAAACTAAAATTTGAAAGAGATTATTCATTCTTGTCTTGTTCTCCTCTCCATTCCTCTCTTTCTCTCCCTCTCTCTCCCCCTCTATCCCTGCATCCCCCCCCCTCTCCCCCACCCCCAGCTGATAAGGACGTAGAGGACTACTACATGAGGAAGCACCACGACCCGGGCCCCCGGGGGCCGACCCACATGGTGAAGCTGAGCGACGAGCCTCCTCCCCGCCAGCGGCCGCGCCGGGTCCAGCGGGCGATGTCCCAGGACCACGTGCTGTCCCCGCCCCGCACGCCCCGGCGCAGCGCCGGAGGGGGCGGGGACTACGGCCTGTCGGCCTACGGGGGCATGGCGGCCGCGGCCTACGGGAGCAGCCGGCACCTCTCCGAGGATCAGCTGCTGTCTGCTGAGCGCCTGCACTCCCAGGAGCCCCTGCTGCTGCTGTCGCCCACCATGCGGCGCGACAAGTTCCGGGAGAAAGCGATGGCGCGCGCCATGTCCCACGCAGACATGCTGATGCCGACCACGCCCGTGGTGGACCGCCACGCCAAGATGACCAAGATGCACTCGCACCCAACGCCCCACGACTACAACACGCTGAACGTCGGCCACGACTACAACACGCTAACCATCGGCCATGCCGGCCCGTCCTCCTCCAAGCGGCAGGCGTTTGCATCGCGCCGCATGCACACTGTGGACCACCTGCAGTACGTCCCCGCGCACCACAACTACCGCACCGCCAGTAAGAATGAGGTCACGGTCTAGCGGTGGTTACCCCTGGTTACCGTCACACCTTAGCGACGGTCACCCTTAGCAAACGGACAGCCCTAGCGACTGTTACCATAGCAGCGGTAAACCTTAGCGATGGTCACCCCTGCAACGGACAGTCCTAGCATCAATTTCCATAGCGACAGTCACCCTTAGCCATGGTGACACTAGCAACCATCACCCCTAGCAACGGTTTCCATAGCGACGGTCACCCTTAATAATGTTGATTCCAGCAACGTCACTCCTAGCGACGGTTTCCATAGCGAAGGTCACCTTAGTGGCGATGGTCACCCTAGGCATAGACACCTCTAACGATGGTCACCCTGGGCAACGTACACCTTCAGAGACAGAAATGCTGGTAACGGTCACTGCGGGCGATCGTCACCATAGCAACAGTCGGCATAGCGACTGTCACACCTAGAAACAGACAGCCAGCCATTGCAGGTCGGCATCGAACCCAGTCAATCTCGCCCCGAGCGTACACATCCCAACGCTTTAGGTTCTGTTCTCCTTTACCCACTTCCTGTTTTGTAGCATTAGCTTCCTGTGTCGCCAGGACGTGTCCTTTCTCCTGGAACGACTTAAGGGCTCTGTCTGCACGCTACGTGCTGAATGCCACGCGACCTACCGTGAACAATAAACTACAATGAAATAAACTGTTTTTTAATCATTTAATACACCGGATGTGAGATTCAAACTTAATTGTGATCACTTTATAATGAAGACTATCTTTAGGGTTTATACTGGGAGCTGTTGTCGGACTGAGAAGCTGAACTCTGAACTCTGAACTCTATCGATCAACAATGGCCGTTCCAGTGGGTTTGTTTGTTGGTTAAAAAGCACAACTATTTAATTATTCACTTGTTCTTTCTTTGTTTCTACTCGTGTACTTTGAGCCAGAACATATCAGCTTATTAGTGAGAAAACACAGGCTTCCCCTGGCATTTATTAAACCATTGTAAATAGGCTATTTTAGCAGCTTTAGATATGATAAAAGGTTACGTTTTGGCCTCTTTGACTTTATTTTTCAGTTTATCTCAGTCGTATGTTTTTGTGTGTGCGTCTGATTCACAAATCTTATTTAAAAAATATTTTTAAGTAATTACATGTGTGAGTACCAATCAAAACTCCACGATAAGTTGTCGCGGATCGACAATAAAACGTGACATATAGGCAAAGTAAAATATGTGAAGGAAATGTTGTGTTCAGTTGAATCATCCATCTTCCACACCCTATTTGAGCTTTGAGACATTACTATTCTCGTTTTAATTCATATTCTGACCTTAAAATTTTACCAAACTAAAAGAGCACCTTCAGGAACAGAACTGCCTCTGGTGAAATATACGAACTGCAATCGCTGTTTGTGATTGGTTCAAACTGGTGATGTCAGAATGCGATGGGTGCTGTGCTTGGTGGGTGTTTGTTGGATGCGATGGGAACCTGAGAGACGGGAATTGGGACTGGAAAGTGTCCCCGCTATTAAAGATGAACCACTTATTATGAACTGCCTTATGTATTAAGACGTGTATACACTATTGACAGTACAATCACTCTCTTTGGCCGCCATT
>JAOPJO010000088.1:5255282-5269330 GCA_027123675.1 Molva macrophthalma
ATATATGATTTATTATTGAATACTTTGACATAGAGGAAGAGGACATTCATTCAGTAGACATTGAAATCAAAATGGATAATATAATATTTGAATATCTGGATCATACATACTGTGTTTGCCCTATTGAGTTGATACTGTATTTATATTATGTTTTATTTCATTACAAGAAGTCAAAAGACCTTCATATGACCTGTGTGTGTGTGTGTGTGTGCACTTGCTTATGTGTGTGTTTGCTTGTCGTGTGTGTTTGCATGTGGCTCTGTCTCTGCGTGTGTGTGTACACCTCTGTTTGTGTGTCTATCCGTGTGTGTGCGTGTGTGTGAGAATGTGTGTTTGTTTGGTTTTGTGTCTGTTCGTCGGTGTGTGTTTGTGTGTGTGTGTGCGTGCGTGGGATTTGTGTGTGCATGCGCTTGTGTCCCGGTGTGTGTATGTGTGTGTGTGTGTGGCCTTTGTGTCTTTCTGTGTGTGTGTTTGTAAGAGTGTGTGTGTGTAAGAGTGTGTGTGTGTGTGTCCCAGAGTGTGTCACTATTTCTGTTAATTCCTCTTGTGAGGACTTTCTCAGTGTCCCCATAAGATCGTAAACAGGCAGCCAGCTGAATTAATACCAGTCTCTACCTGGTTGCTTCTCTTGCCGCTCAGACAGATGAATAAAGTTCACTAATTGTGTTTTCAAGGTCACACAGCACCAGGTACGTCTTTTACACACAAAACCGATTCTCCTTGGATATTCGTAAAAGCACCACGTATTCTCCCATAGTTCGCTGAGCCGAGCCGTATCGAGTGAATCGGCCACATGGGCAGAACAGAGTTGGGATGAATGTATCTTTTTTCGCCACATTAATTCACATAATTACTTTCCACTCAATGCTTTCATCGTGGTGCGCGGCTCGCCTCCAGTAATGATGTCAACCTCATTCTTTTGTACAGATTTGTAGGATAGGAGTCTGGCAAGTCGGCTAGGTCAAAAGGGTGTTATTTTAGATTTTATTTGTAGTTGCTGGCTGTGTCAATCACCCTGTGTTCCTTATGCTGTCTGACTGTCGCCACAGAAACTGTAAACAGTTGTTATGGAGAAAGCATCTAAGTCAGCATTTTTTCTCGCTTAGCTTAGCTAGCGTTAGCTTAGCCAGCATTAGCTTAGCTAGCATGAGGTTAGCTAGTGTTAGCTTAGCTAGCCTTAGTTTAGCAAGTATTATCTTATCCAGCAATTGCTTAGCCAGCATTAGCTTAGCTAACCAGAGCTTAGCAAGTTTTAGCTAAGCTAGCCTTAGTCTAGCTAGCGTTAGCTTAGCCAGAATTAGCTTAGCTAGTGTGAGCTTAGCCATTGTTAGCTTAGCTAGCCTTAGTTAAGCTAGTTTAAACTTAGCCAGCATTGGCTTAGCCAGCGTGAGTTTAGCTAGTGTTAGCTTAGGTTTAACTAGTGTTAGCTTAACTGACCATGGTCAGTTAAGCCAGCATTAGCTTAGCTAGTGTGAGCTTAGCCATTGTTAACTTAGCTGGGCATAGTTTAGCTAGCATTAGCTTAGCCAGCATTTGCTTAGCCAGTGTTAGCTAAGCCAGTCTTAGGTCATTCAGTGTTAGCTTAGCCAATGTTAGCTAAGCGGTAAACGTTCACGACAACCCCTTGTTCTCTCATGTCCCCCCACTCAACTGATCAACGATGATGTCATCCCCTGATGCCCCCCTTCTCTATGATGTACTTCCTGTATGACGTACTTCCTGTAGGACGCTGTTGTTTTCTAGGAAAAAAAGTGAATAAATTTACTTTGCTGACATAGATGCCATTAGTTGTCTATTTTAATGGACTGAAATTGTCTCCTACAGTTTGAATGTTTAGGTTTGTTTGTTTATTTATTTATTTGTTTATGTTTACAATACAGCTCAACGTGTTGCAAACAGAGAAGTGTGTGTGTCTGTGTTATTACACAAACAACACGAACAGTGGAAAGGAATTTAGTGCTTCAACACAACAATGACACCACCTAGCTTTCTCTGAGCGGAGCTCTCATTTAATCCTTTATTCATATGAATAATAAAAGATGATAATACATTTATTTATTTAAACGACTTATGCATTGTGTGCCTCAATGGGTTGACACACACCAGCAGTCTATAGCACATATTCATCAGATTACAAGAGATATGTAAAATGACCATATAACTAATTAATTGCTTTCCACCACAGTATGACATTATGCAGGACTATCTATTGTCTTGTGCATGACATCACCATGAAAGTAGCTATTTACCAGAATACCATGACATCATTATATCATATCATTATATACCGAAAGCATGTAGGTAAGTTCATGAACCACAGTATGTACCATAGTAAATAAAGTACATGTTACATGTACTGTATATATTCACTTTTTAACACTCAGCTCTTACATTTCATTTAGATTAGATCTTATAAGCAAGGCTGACCACAATCAAAGCATATAATTGGTTTTACTACCAATTTACGACCAATGATACTAGGAATCACTACCAATCTTACTAGGAACTGTAGACTCCAAGAGAGTTTCTGGGTAGCTGTAGGAATACAACTAAGGCTTCACTGTGCTGTGTTTCAAAGTGATGGATGAATAAACTCTTCCAGGCGAACCGCCGGAACAAACCAGGACCATGAAGAACAACAGCTGAAGTGGACCAGTCGAACACAACAGGCAAATTCATTGTTAGGCATGAGGTTGATGTTGAATGAGAGTCGATAAACAGCCATGTAGATCATAAGATAAACTATCATAAGGTGGTAACACTGGGAGTGTAAGGGTGTTACACTCCCAGCCCAAAGGTTCCCATCTGAACCTCCTAGATGAAAATGGGTTTGAATTCACAGAGTCAGAAGTCAGTCAGCATAATTCATCAACTCGTCTCGCTGTTTGACCAACGTCAGGAATCCTTCCCTTCCCACTTTCCTCTCTGCTCACTTCCCCCTCACTGCTCACCTCCCCTCTCCTCAACTCTCCTCTCCTTACCTCCCCTCACTCCTCACCTCCCCTCACTCATCACCTCCCCTCACTCCTCACTTCCCCTTACTCCTCACCTCCCCTCATTCCTCACATCGCCTCACTCATCACCTCCCCTCACTCCTCACTTCCCCTTACTCCTCACCTCCCCTCATTCCTCACCTCGCCTCACTCCTCCCCTCCCCTGATTCCTCACCTCCCCTCACTTAACTTCTCCTCACCTCCCCTCACTCCTCTGGTCACCACCCCCATGTATACGAGGGGGATAGTGATCTAAAAGCATAGTGTGTATCAGCACAAAGCAAGAAGCCCCCCATCACCTCCATGACACACACATTAAGCGAGGTGGACCTCCTCGATCGCTTTAGCTGCGTCTCCATTTGCATTTAGATGGAGGGAAGAGCGAGGAGCATGGCCACCATGGCCGTTACGTTGCGGCGTGATACTAATGTGTCCGCGGGGGGCGGGGGGTGGGGGCGGATGTGAGGCCTCTGAGGAACCAAAGTGTTGGCTGTGAGGGAAAACATGAGGCGGATTCATGTGATGTAGTGCCTGGCTGGAGGCGGCATGGCCTGGAGTAGAGTCAGATCGCTGATCAAGGGATCAAGGGTTATGATGTCATATGATCATCTTGCCATCTAGCTTGGTGGTGATGATGTGGATGATGTTTGGTGGTCATGATTGTGGTGATGTTGGTGATGGTGATGAGGGTTCATGGTGATGATGTCACATTATGTTCCTGCTTTACGGCGTATTTTTCTAGTTCACTCTCAGGACCTAGTATATAGAATACCTTGTGTACTGATTGGTACTGATATATCTATATGGTAATGTATATATATATATGTATATATATATATATATGAGTATGACAGAGTGTATCTCTGGGGAGGGGGCAGGTAGCGTGTGGCTCTGAGATCTGCAGGTTAACCAGCTGGTGGAGACGGAAGATTTCCGAATAATTTCCTCTTCCTGCGATCGATCAGCCACACAACAGCGAGGTGCGCTTGTTTCATTCCCAGCCACGCTGCCGAGCCGGCACTCCCACAGGCTCCATGAGCACAGGAGCGGGAAGAACTGTGTGTGTGTGTGTGTGTGTGTATGTATGTTTGTTTCTACATGCTGGTGTGTGTGTGTGTGTGTGTGTGTGAATGTCTGTTTGTCCATGTGTGTCTGTGTATACATCTGGTCTATGTATGTATTTTAGTGTGTGTGTGTGTTTGGGTGTGGGTATATGTGACTGTATCCATGTCTGCGTTTGTGTGTATATGCACTGTATATATGTGTGTTTGTTTGTGTGTATTTATTCCTATGCACCACCTCATACATCCGTCGTCCCTGCTAGTCGGTGGAAGATGAATGTGTCTACAGGCCCCAACAGGCCCCGGGCCCCGGCTAAATGCCACCCAGACAGCACCCCTCCACCCCCCCTCCCATCGATCCTACGACGCCTCGGAGTCAGTCTAATGAGGGTCCACGACCGGGCCCCCAGAGAGAAGAGGGGGGAGACGGGGCCTCTAGCTGCTGGGGGAACACTTAAGCGGGCAGCATGCATCCAAAGAAGTTGTTCCTTTTCCAGCTTGCTGAGACTGAAGAAGTTGACTTGTTTCATGCCCAATGCAGTTTTTCCCTTTGCTGAGACCAGCGGGGTCTCAGCAAAGGGAATGGAAGACTGGAAATCAGAACTGGAAATAAAAAAATCACGTCAGGCAAGTTACCAATTCTCAGAGGTGCAAGAAGTGCAGAAAAAAGATGTTTGCATACATAGGGGTATGCAAGGTATGAGTTTTCACCGTTATTTTGTTCTTGCGACCTCACCAAACGTATTACCGGCCAGGAGAATGCTGAGGCTTAGTCGCCTGTTAGGATGGACAAATGCTGGGTACCCGCTCACCCACACACTGCTGCCTTTTCCAATCTATTGTATTTATTTATGTATGTATCTTGAGTATTTCTTTCACTCCTCAAAGTCATGCCGACGATAAACAACTTCTTCCTAAATGCCAATCTAGGCCGCTGAGCCAAGGGGGGGGGGGGGGGGGGTGTTACTCATTTCGGGACGGAGCGATCAAGGGTCTGTGGTTCCCCAGATGGAACCTGTGAGGATCGGGTAATCAGGACACAGACCTGTTGGGTAATGACGCGAGCGGTGGTGGCGGTCATCTTAATGAGCCTTGACCAATCACCGTCTCCCACCAGCTGATGACATGCCCGTGGTCGCCATTGCTGGGCCATCAAGGAGGGAGGGGAGGGGTCAAGGCCTGGCTGATGATGATGATGATGATGATGGTGATGGTGATTGTGATGATGATGATGAGCATCGTGGCATAATTAGAGTCATTACAGGCGGTGATGGGAGATTCTTCCTCCCATATCCCAGTAGAGGAGGACCTTTATTTATGAAGTAGTTTATTGAGACTTCAGTCAAGTGTTCTGAAGTTCAGACGCGGTGTGGATGAAGTGATTATCACTATAACTCTCGTTAATAAAAACCGTCTCGTTAGTCTCCAAAAGCACACTGCAAGAGGGATTAATTTAACGTGTGCCGGATAGTCTAGTGGTCAGGTTGTTGGTAGAACCCTGAAAAGAAAGTTCTGGGTTTGAACCCTGATGTCAGTAGTCTACCTGTAGGCATCCTACAACAACATGCCCTAGCCCCTGCTTACTGCCGTAGCTACAACCTAGGCCTCTATGTTCTAGGTCTATAGGCCCTTGGTCTCTACATCCTAGGTATCTACACCCAAGTCCTCCATGTCCTAGGTATCTAATTCGTAGGTCTTTACACCCCATATATTTTTAATAGATGGGTTGAAGAGAGGATAAAGCACATAATTATAGACGCAGGAGAATAAATGTGAGCAGTTCTCTGGCTATTCAACGCAGTGTAACTCAATGTTAACTCTCTTAACTCAGACCCAAAAGAACATTTCCAGAACACGAGAAGGTAAATATAGACAGAGCAAACGTTGATTGAGACACACCCAGCAACTGAAAAAACAACAGAATGAGGATCTGAAGGAACTCTTGTCCACTGCAGTTAAATCTTCTCCGAGTCGCAGTGGTTATTGTTTTTTTTTTCTTCTGTGATTTGGAAATTTCCGGAAGAAAGGTCTGCTTTGTTGTGCTGAGTTCTGGCTGACAGCCTGATGGATTAAGATGGCTTGTATCGCCGCGGTCAACAGCTTCACATTAATCACCACCGTCCCTTCTCTCTCTCAGTCTGGGGCCGAGATAACAACGGATTCTCTCTCTTGCTCTTTCTATTCATCTGTTTCTCTCTCTTTATTTGTTTCTCTCATCCATCGCCTCTCTATATGTCTCTGTCTATTACTCTCCCTCGCTCCCCCTCTCGCTCCATTTCTTCCTCGCCATTTGATTGATCTCCCGCTCTCTTTCTGTGAGGATGTTACCTCTCTTAAAACGTAAATAAGCTCTAAGGAGATTATTTAGGTTACTTTGATAATCAGCTTTATTTTAATTACTTTTATACTTGGACAGTTCCGAGTCGTTCATGTGTTCAGAAACTCATTCGTTTAATGAACAAACTACAGATTCTCATGGGCTGATCTCATGGGGTCTTCTTCTTCTTTCTCTCTCTTTCTGTTCTTTTCTCTTGTTCCTCTCTCTTACTCTTGGCTTCAGTCTCCCTGTCTGTCTCTCTTCTAGTCAAAAGCGTTTAGTTACTCTCTCCCTACAGCCGTGCATACTTTCTCGCCCAGCAGCTTAGGCCAGGGGACCAATTACCATTACACTGCCTTGTGCCTTTAGTGCCCCGCCCCCGACACAGGTCACCTAATGTACATATCTACCTGATCACATGGTGACTAATCTATAGTTTATCATTGTTAGAGGATGTGGGAGGGGTTACCGGGGGACCTGGGTGCTCACATTCTATTCTCGTGTCGGCTGTTGAAAAACACTCTTTGCATGCTCCCTGCTCAACCAATCAGCGATCACTTGACCCAAACCTCCGCAGAGAAGGGCGACGTGCTAATAAGCTCTGGGAGGACTGCAAGTCGTAGGTCTGCAAGTCGTGCACGTAGGTCATCGACCGGCAAAATGGCCGTGTGCGGTCTCTGAGCAGCGATCTTCACATACGGACTGATGGAGTACGGTGGAGGGGGAGGAGTGAGTAGTGTTGGGAGAGGGGTTTGAGGAGTTCTGATGGGAGAAGTTATAAACGGTGGAGGAGTTGTTGGAGTGTCCATGGGGGGGCGGGACTACCTGCTGCTAGAACATGATCAGACCCAGGCGTTCAACACACTCTTCCCAGCGCTCAGCAGGAAGTTGTCGATCACATCACTTCCTGCCGGGGCGATCTGCAGGGGGAGGCACCCACCAGCAGAGATCAGAGTGTGTGTGTGACTGTATTGACGTGTGTTTGTGTGTCTGTGTGTGAGTGAGAGAGAAACAGTGAGAATGTGAGTTTTTAAGTGTCGCTGTCAGACACATTTCTGAGGTGTGTGTGTGGTGTTTCTGTGTGTGTGTGTGTAGGTGTGATATTTATCTATTACATAACATCCCTTTCTATTGTTCAGCTTGTGCAAGTCACAAAGTTCCCTAAAACGGAGTGAATCATTTTTAGCTTAGCTGCCTCTTTTAGCATGCTAAGCTAGCGCCTGGAGACAGCTTGACTTCCTGAGTCTTTTCCAAGCCTCCATGCTAGCGATGAGGTATTTCATTTAGGAAAACTAGGCTGAGGTTCCTCCCAGGAGTTCACTTCAGGAGCATAGAGGAGGAGGATAGAGGAGATAGGGGGAGGAGGGGGAGGAGGGGGAGGAGGAGGAGAAGGAGGAGGAGCAGGAACAGGAGGGGGAGAGGAGGTGAAGGAGGAGAAGCAGGAGCATTAATCAAACAGGGCAAATGATCACCCTTAAAAAAATAACACATGCATGCGCACATGATCTCACACACAGACATAAGCGTACATGCACACATACACACACATGCAGGGAAGCTCGCTCTCACTCACTCACAAACACACGCACACACTGCAATACACTGCTTTCTATGTTTGATGGCTGGAATATGGACCAGTTAGACCACAACCAATTAGACCAGCACCAATCAGACAAGATTTATCAGGACCAGTTCTACCGTAACCAGTTCTACCAGATCAGTTTTACCAGAGCAGCTCTACCAGGACCAGTTCTACCAGATTAGCTCTAACAGGACCGATTCTACCAGACCAGTTCTACCAGAGTGGCTCTACCAGGACCAGTTCTGCCAGATCAGCTCTAACAGGACCAGTTCTACCAGACCAGCTCTACCAGGGCCAGTTACACCTGGACCAGTTCTACCAGACCAGTTCTACCAGGACCAGTTCTACCAGACCAGCTCTACCAGGGCCAGTTACACCAGGACCATTTCTACCAGACCAGTTCTACCAGGACCAGTTCTACCAGACCATTTCTACTAGGGCCAGTTACACCAGGACCATTTCTACCAGACCAGTTCTACCAGGACCAGTTTTACCAGATCAGTTACACCAGACCATCTCTACCAGGGCCAGTTACACCAGGACCAGTTCTACCAGACCGGCTCTACCAGGACCAGCTCTACTAGGGCAGCCCAGCAGACCAGTGCCACGTTGAGGTGAGCGTCCGAGCAGCAGAGAGGAGCTGGTCTCTGATTTCTCACCCGCCATCATTCTACGGAGTCCCCTGTCACTACCAGGACCATAGACTCTCCTCCCCTACACTCCCTCCTCCCTACACTCTCTCCTCCCCTACACCCTCTCCTCCCCTACACTCCCTCTTCCCTACACACTCTCCTCCCCTACACTCCCTCTTCCCTACACACTCTCCTCCCCTACACTCCCTCTTCCCTACACACTCTCCTCCCTACACTCCCTCCTCCCCTATGCTCTCTCCTCCCTACACTCCCTCCTCCCTACACTCCCTCCTCCCCTACACTCCCTCCTCCGTACACTCCCTCCTCCCCTACGCTCTCTCCTCCCTACACTCCCTCCTCCCTACACTCCTTCCTCCCCTACGCTCTCTCCTCCCTATGCTCTCTCCTCCCTACACTCCCTCCTCCCCTACACTCCCTCCTCCCCTACTCTCTCTCCTCCCTACACTCCCTCCTCCCCTACGCTCTCTCCTCCCTACACTCTCTCCTCCCTACACTCCCTCCTCCCCTACACTCACTCCTCCCTACACTCCCTCCTCCCGTACAATCACTCCTTCCTACACTCCCTCCTCCCCTACACTCTCTCCTCCCTACACTCTCTCCTCACTACACTCTCCCCCTAGCTCCCCTTTTTGTCATATTGTGGATGTGTTATTTGTTCATTTTGCGATGTTCACATTCTCCACATCATAGTACAAATTTAGTGCAGTGGTCCGCCCCCCCAGCCAGCCCTACTTAACTAGTCTGGACTCGCCTCTGGTTGGTAACACTGAGAGAATACTGAACATATAAATACACAGCTCCAAAAACAACACTTTTCCTTGTTTCCTTGAGATTACAGAAGAAAGAGGATAGTTTAGCTTTAGATTTTAAGAGTCCTTGACTCCGTTAGCGTTTCAACGAATACTGCGGAATTAACTACTTTTGCACAAGATGGCCACGCCCACCTGGGTAAAGAAGTAACATTTTAAAGCTTCACATGACGTGTGAAGCTTTAAAATGTATGGTTCTAAAATGTATGGTTCTGTTAACTCATTACTATTAACTTCACTTATAAAGCACGAAATTAAGAATTGCATTTATTTAATTTAAGCTGTTTACTAAATGTTTGAAGGATTGTTCCAGGCCGGTTTCTTCCAGTTTTCAGTTTAGGTCTATATCTTTGCTTAAAGTATCTGGTAACGTATCAAATCTTGACCAAATTTCACTACTATCACTTCCTCAGACCTGAAATACATATAGATTTATACGAATGTATATATATTGTCTCTATAGCTGAAATACATACAATATGAACACATGAGAGCAAACAGATCCAGTCCCAGCTGCTTTAGAAGCTCCTTTCTGTTTGGTTTTGATTCATCATTGGGTTTAAACGTGTCCTTCTGAGACGATGAAGTTGCACCAAGAGAAAAAGCAAAACAGAATCCTCTCCACTTTTGCGTTTTATCGGCTGACCTTTTTCGGCCGCCTTGAAACCACGGCTAGCGCCACAAAACGTTTAAACCTCCAAACTCTGCGAGAGTAAAGGATGGTTTGTAAGGTCAGATGTCCGTGTTCGTCCCTGAGGTTTGGGAAGGCAAAGCAGCCATTAAGATTCGAGGAGTCAGCCTCGGTAGCGGGCTGAACCAGCTGCCGGAGCACAGCCGCATGAATTATTCAGCATGTTAGTCGCTGGAAAACGGCGCTTTTTTAATGAACGGCGAGGTTGAGATGACTCTGTGGTCGCGGTGGTGTTGGCTCCTAATAAACACACAAATGTTAATGTTCCCTTCGTCAAACACAACGCACGTGAGCGAAATGCCTGCGTATCGAGAATAGTTCCCCGACACCGGCTGACTCTTGATCCTTAGATCGGGACAATTAACATTTGCTAGGAGGGAAACTTGATGTTGCGTGCGACCATCAGAAGTCTGCTGCAGTCATTACATTCTGTGTCTGTTCTCTTTATCAATATTCTGACAAAGAAAAAATATCTATCGTCCCGTCAGAGAGACAAAAATGTAACAGACCAGATCAATGTTAGTCCAAATGATTGTCTTTTGGCCATGTGAATCGCTCTGACTGTCAAACTGACTCTCTCCTTATCAGCAGAAGACTGTCAATATCTCTAATGTCCCTACTGCCTTCAACGTTCTCATGCTGAATAAACCCTCCATGAACCGTTTTATTCCCAGTATATCATTATTCGCCTCTTGGTATTCAGGTGAAACTCAGAATGGACATGATACTGACTTTCTTCTGGTCTCCAACTTAAAGAGTTTACATGACAACGTCCATCGGACGACTGATGTGATCTAGTTGTCTTAAAATGGAAGAAGCTGACACCTACTTTTATTTCTGGTCTTTACTTTCGATCAGCAGTAATCAGTACATCATATTTAACAAAACACATACCCCCATTGTCTGCATACGCCCGGGTTAGAAGTCACTGTGGTGCCTGTTATCATACAGATAACATCACCTCCTCCCAGGACTCCACCAGAGAGAGGAGATACAGGAGCTCCATCAGTAGAGGGAGTGGCTGTAAATATCTCCTGGAGAACAGGGAGGAGAGGAGGACAGGGAGGAGAACAGGAAGGAGAGAAGAACAGGGAGGAGTGGAGGACAGGGAGGAGAGGAGGATAGGGAGGAGAGGACAGGGAGGAGAGGAGGACAGGGAGGAGAACAGGGAGGAGAGGACAGGGAGGAGAGGAGGACAGGGAGGAGAGGACAGGGAGGCGAGGAGGACAGGGAGGAGAGGAGGACAGGGAGGAGAGCAGGGAGGAGAGGACAGGGAGGAGAGGAGGACAGGGAGGAGAACAGGGAGGAGAGCAGGGAGGAGAACAGAGGAAGAGAGGAGAATAGGGAAGCAGAGGAGAACGGGAGGAAGAAACCTCTTACACCACAGCAAATCTTCGCCCTGGGCTGAAAAACCGAATGATCCCCTGGAAAATTAATTAAAGGGAGAGGACAGAGAGAGAGCGAGAGAGAGAGACGTATGGATCGTTTGTACTGTATTAAAGAGAGAGAGAGAGAGGGAGAGAGAGCGAGAGAGAGAGAGAGAGAGAGAGAGAGAGAGAGCGAGAGCGAGACGTATGGATCGTTTGTACTGTATTAAAGAGAGAGAGAGAGAGGGAGAGCGAGCGAGCGAGAGAGAGAGAGAGAGAGAGAGAGAGAGAGCGAGCGAGAGAGAGACGTATGGATCGTTTGTACTGTATTAAAGAGAGAGAGAGAGGGAGAAAGAGAGAGAGAGAGAAATAGAGAGACTTATGGATTGGTTCAAGGGTACCAAACCCTGAAACAACTTATTTTATATTACAGGTGATGTAGTGGGTCTCATAGTCCTGCTATGGATTGATCCTGGTGCAAATCTACACTTAAATGCACAAGCTTTAAAAGTGTAGGATAAGATGTAAATATGGACTCAAATTGCCCTCTGTAGGCGCGTTATTGCACGTGTGCTATTGCATGTGTACCTGATATTGGCAGTGTTGGGTTACCAGGTAACATCAATCAACACATTTGTTTGTCCATTAAAGAGTAACAGCCTTGACAAAAATATTTTTGTCAATCTTGGCCTCTATGGTGAGTCAAATTTTTCCTTAGTCTTCTATGATTGGCTGAAATAAGGTCAGGTGGCAAACCAAAGGCGAGTGACATGACCGGTAAAATAACTATCAGGAATGAATTACAACTCCCTTGGAAAGTTACCAAAATAAAGCCCAATATTCCTGTGTAAACAGTTTGGTATTTCTGAACACGTAGGACCTCAACTGGAGATGAAATAAATAAAAAATAAGAGACACAAAGGTCAGCAGCAAAGGCGGGAAAGCCTGGCCTTTGTGAGAGACGTTAAGTGGAGCTTTAAAGATTAAATATTTCTTCACGGCAGCAATAATACCCAAGTGGCCACGCTGGAAAATATTGACAGACTGGCTGTTAAGGGAGCAGAAGTGAGCAGAAGGTGCAACTTTCCAGTTACGGACGTTTCCTCGGGAGAAGAAGTAACGTCCGGAAGACGACTCTCTCGGCGCAGAGCTTTCCGTCACTGCGAGTGACGCACGGACGCCATATTTAATTTTTTCGGCATGCGTCAGAACCACCGCTGTTAATCCTGATGACGGTTCAACATGGAGCCATAGGGGACTCGTTTAGAGGTCAAATGCTCTATGGCCTCCAGTACAATCAAATAGATCTTTGAGTGCTACTTTGACCTCTGAACTGTGTGAAGAATACGGAGATGACACATACTTACATCCTCACTCTCTCCCTCTCCCTCTATCCCTCCCTGCCCCCTCTGTACCTTACCCTCGCTCTCCCTGTTTCTCCCTCCCCCCTCTGTACCTTACCCTCCCTCTACCTCTCTCCCTCCCCCCCCTTTACCTATCCCTCCTTCTACCTCTCTCTTTTTCCCTCCCCCCTCTCTACCTATCCCTCCCTCTACCTCTCTCTTCCTCCCCTCGATCTCACTCGCGCTCCCTCTCTTTCCCTTCTTTCTCTCTTCCTCCCTCCCCCTCTCCTCTTCTAGATCATTCTAGTCGTCGAGATGTAATAAGTAGCAGATTGTATTTATTGCAGACCTTACACCCCCCCACCCCAGCCCTTCTCCCCCGAGAGAGAGAGGGGGCCCTTATTTCCCAGGGGCCCCGGGGGTCCGTCCTCATAACCCTCTCCCACCGTATGAAACGAGACGTCAGCGTGTCATAACTCTGCCGTTATGTGGCCACGACGACATCGTTAGACCTTATTGGTTCTCAGGGGCCGGCCGTCGCCAGGAGCGCCGCGGCTAACGGCTACTGCAGTGTTTAGCAAAGCCGCGACCCACTATTCAGGCTTGGCACACACTCTCACTTTATTTATCTTTGTTTCTCTCTTTCTCTCTCTGTCTCTCTCCCTCTATCTGTCTTTCCGTCTATCTCTCTGACAGACAGACAGACGGACAGAGAGTTCGTCAAACACATTTAACTAAACCGCCACCATGTGCCAATAATGATTTAGAAGCAGTTTGTGAAAACCACATTGATCCCCAACACATACACACACACACACATTCAAACACACATTCTCTTTTGGAGCCGCAGCGGTGGTCTCGGACCGCCAGTGGGTGACCAGCAGATCGTCACGGCAACAGAGGCTAGCTTCGATCTCCATCAATCAGCAGGCCACAAAAACAAAGTTCAAGAGATTGATCTGTTTATGTAGAACACGCACACACAGACACACACACGCTCCCCTCTACCTCTCCAACTCCAACCCCGTCATTCAAAGGACGGCAGGGCCAGAACATCAGAGGGTAGCCCAGGTAGCTGGTTTGATTCCTGATCTTATCTTATCTTGAGCCGTCCCTGTGCAAGGCACAGACCTCTAGACCTCTAATGAAGAGGGTTATGATGGGTCTAATAGTTGGACCTTGTTAGAATGTGAATATTCTGAATATTCTTAAATTGGGTCTGGACTCAGAAG
>JAOPJO010000088.1:5307155-5321219 GCA_027123675.1 Molva macrophthalma
AGAGAGAGAGAGAGAGAGAGAGAGAGACAGAGAGAGAGAGAGAGAGAGAGAGAGAGAGAGACAGAGAGACAGAGAGACAGAGAGACAGAGAGAGACAGAGAGAGAGAGAGATGACATGTCATCAAAGACATGTTGCATGAAAAAATAAAAGAATTAGAAGGGGAGCAGGACCCAGCTTGCCTGAGTCGCGCTGCCAAGCAGCGACCGAAACCGCCGTCGACAGGCGAAACCTGGCGGGGCTGGGAGCCTGGGAATGGCAGGGTGCTGCTGCCATGCTACAGTGAGGACGCTGATAATGGCAGTCTCAAGGCTCCTAACCGACACACAGGCTGAGCTGGTCGGCACAGTCCCGGGCCGCAGGTCCGCACACGCAGCAGCCGCGCACCGAGCATCAGGAGGCAAACCGTCGGCGGTGACAAAGTGGTGCACGATGTGTGCACCAGTTACGCAACACCGGTGTGTCTGTGTGTGTGTGTGTGGTGTTTTGTGGGGTGTGGGTGTGTGTGTGTGTGTGTGTGTGTGTGTGTGTGTGTGTGGGTGTGGGTGTGGGTGTGTGTGCGCGCACGCACACAAGCACATGCGTGTTGGTGGTCTGTTTAATAATGCTTAAACACAGAGCTTAAACACACTCTTCTTTTTTTTTCCATGCAACATGTCTTTGATGACATGTCATCTCTCTCTCTCTCTGTCTGTCTCTGTCTCTCTCTATCTCTCTCTGTCTCTCTCTGTCTCTGTCTCTGTCTCTGTCTCTCTCTGTCTCTCTCTCGCCAAATAACACAAGACCCACTGCTTTAGCTTTCAATCAAATTGATTGCGGAGTGAGGTGGTTTAACATCATGGTTGACCGTAATGGGTTCCTTAACGGGTTGCCAAGGGACCCGGGGACATTTGAGTTGGATTTGAGTCCCATTTGACCAGTAATGATGATCTATTTATAATAATAACTAATACATGTGAGTTGAGTATGCATTCCAAATCACATCCAAACCACATTCTAGTGGATTTTCGGGGCCTGTGGTTATTTAAAAAAAAAAAAAACATATATTCTCATATTTATGCATTGGCTGTTTTGCATGTTGAATGTTTGGTGCACAGTAGACATTATCAAGTTAACTGAAAATATAATAATAATAATAATAATAATAATAATAATAATAATAACTGAAAACAACTGAAATAAAAATAAATAAACACTTAATAAATCAGAAAAATAAAAAAATTTAAGCGTAAAGATAACAGGGTCATCAAGTGCTGTGATTTTCATTCTTTCAAAATATATTCTTAGTATTCACAATGATAATATTCGACGGTACACTGCAAGCTACACTGCCAAATAACATTTGGTGAGAACAGAACGTGAAAACGCCAGACATGTCTTGAAAGTCATCTGTACTAGTTGGGTTTGCTGGATTCAAATTTCAGTTACACCATAATGAATCACTGCTGACGTCAAGTCATCTAACCAACAGGAGATTGATTACAGGAAGGCGACAGGAGAATCATCACTTCGGCTCACACTTTGAACGATCAATAAAGCGCCCGTGTGTGTATGTATGTGTGATGCAACTCCTTGCGTTTGCTGCTGTAGATCACGCAAGGAGTCAGGAAGGTAGGAGAGTCACCTGGCAATCTGAGAGACAAACGGTGTCAGTTCTGGAGGCTCGTACGCCCTGGCAAACGCCCAGCAAACGTAGCAGGCTGCGTCCCGCACGTTGGACCCCACGCTGCACGCGCCCCTCTTCTCATCGTAGGTCAGGGCCTTCAGGATCAGGGGGACCACTGCAAAAAGGAAACACCGGCGATTGGGAATGCTGGCAGATTGTTCGTTGTTTATCGCTCGTGAATTTCGAACGGGATTTACAACATAACGAGGCAGACTGTTGTATCAAGAGAGATGGAGTTTTAATCAAGGAAATGGATGAAGGCGTCGATGAAAAACTTTAAATAAACTTTAGATTTAATATGATTTATTATGTGTAATAAATTATATTCTAAATGTTCAAAAATGGCTTGATTGAAGCGTAATAATTAAACAATCAAAGAATATCTCAAATACAAGGCTAATCCCCTACATACATTAGTGCATACACTAGTCATATAAAGAAAAACTGTACAAAATATGATCAATAATCAACAATAATCATAGTATGCAAAGTGTTTTCAGATGATTGCTATTACATACAGTTACCTCATGGTTCAAAAAACGGTAAGGCTAAATACACAACGTGCAAAAGAAGAAAGAAAAACTTGCTCCAACATGTTTTGTTGACCTCCCACGTTTAACAGATAATGTGACCATCACCATTACCTCGGATATTAGATCATTAGAAATAAAAACAACAACTTCATAGCTCCTCATTTTCCTAATCTTATGTCTATATTTCAGATGCACAACAGACAACGTTAACACAAACATCATCTAGGATGTGCTGTAGAGACGAACAGGTGCCGCTGAACTTGATTTGTAACTGCTGCTCAACAAACTGTTAGTGTGAGTGCGAGCAGAGGCAAGCCAGTCCCAGCCTTTCTATGAAGAGCACGATCCTCACGATAAGCATGGGGGGAGGCTAAGAGAGTGAGAGAGACAGGCAGAGAGACTTTTGCCCGACATGTAAATTGTGGCTTGGGGCTTGACTAATATCAGGTGCATCAATGATGCCTGAGGGCCCCTACTGTTTGGACTAAGGCCCCACCTCTTTCTGAGGCAACACCTCAGAACGAGGAACTCAGCACACAATTAAGCATCACCCAGTGGAGTGGACACACACACACACACACTCTCACACACCAACAGGCGTAAACACTACAGACTCCGTCAGATATACCACAGAACATTGTATATGGAGACTAACCCTGGCTGCTGAGCTTAGAGAACTTCTCTGTGGAAGATAACGCATCAGGGGAATCCTCACCGCCACTAGCACAGCAGGTAAGATCACTTAGCTTTTGCCTTAACAGAATCAATGTTTCACATGGGAGACAGATTGCTCACTCGCTTACACCGTTTCAATGCCCACACACAACCAGTCAAAGACTTTGTCTGGGTATTTATGGTCCAAGACTAACATGTGCACCTGCTACCTGGGGATTTCAATTATCTCTTGATGATTGCCAGAAACAGAAGACACTGTATTTTTGTTTTTGAACAGCTTCAAGTAACACGCACGTTCAAATTCAGTCGTACGCGTGTGTGGTCCAACTTAAACACAGAGTGCATGAGGCCCTACGTTGGTTCTTAGCACGGCCGTGCCGTGTTTATTTCAATTGGTAATTGAATTGTAATATTTTAATGATGATATTGTTCTTTGTTTTAAAGTAGGTCTTAATTAAAATGTATCTAAAATGAGGAGACACTTTAAAACACAAGGCATTCTACCATGTTTCCTTTCTTAGGAAGGGAGTGGTTTTGGGCAGAAACTTGAGCGACAGCTTCTTGCGACAGCATATGACAAGCAGGTTCCTCAGTGCAGCACCCGAAACGCCTAACTCACAGCCATAGGCAATGCTTCAATTCAAACGCTAATTCAAATGTGTTGAAGTTGTCAAGTAACAACTCATTCAAATGAGCCGCTTCCAATGGTTCAGGGCTTCTTACCCACACCGGCCGTTGCATCCTACGGGCCTTTCCCGGCCCGGGGGGGGGGGGGGGGGGGTAATGTATTTCCCAACTTGGGAATACTTAGCCCCGGATCGGATACAGTGAGCTCATCGTATGATGGATGCTAGTCGAACACATCCCGCAGATGTAGTCATGGGAAGCAGGTGGCTCCTGGTTCCCACGCCGACAGCAACAAGTGCAGTAGGACCGCGGGAGAGCAGCGAGTCTGTACATGCCCTCCAGGTCTCCCTTCGTAAGCGCCTGTTCTGCCAACCTGCCTGGCAGGCCATGCTTAACATGAAGGCCGATGCAACGCGTGATGAATAGAACAGGCGGCGATACACCCAGACAGACATGCCACGACACTTATTGCTTGCCACCGATCGAACCCGGCTACGACCGGGACAATCGCATACCCACGCAAACACATGGGTCATTTGCATACTGTCTAACAGTGCTTTTCATATCTGACTATGTGATGCCCAAAAAAGGCACATAGCAGTTGTGGAATAGATTAGCCCTGAGGGTGCAGGAATTGTGCAGTTAGGGATTTTGTCATCGTGGCAATTAAACATGCGCACTGAACAAATAACTAGCAATGTTGGCCACTCGCCACTAAACCTGTCAGACAACTCTACTGCGTTATTCCTCTGGAGTCAAAACAGGTAGAATGTGCCAATGTGTCATTTTTTACATCAACATCATTCCTTAGTTTCTTTATATGGACGCGCTCTATATGAAAGGTAAAGGCACCGTCACTATAAACATACACATGCTTCAACCACAAAACATCCACCTCTTGTCATTTCAGTGAACCCAACCAACATGGAAGTCGCATTAGAGCGCAAGCCGAAGAGGCCCCACTACATTCCCCGGCCGCCAGGGAAGCCCTTCAAATACCAGTGTTTCCAGTGTCCCTTCACCTGCAACGAGAAGTCCCATCTCTTCAACCACATGAAATACAACCTGTGCAAAAACTCCATCTCCTTATTGTCACAAAAGGGTGGCCAAGCACCGAGACAGGCCAAACCCTTAGTCAAGATCACCGCTCCCGCCCCCGCAAATCTGAAAGACGGCCCGACCGCCCGGCCTGAAGTGGGGCCTGGTGGTCCTGAACAACAGGAATCCAAGGTGGAAGAACAGGGTAGTGGGGATGACAATGAAGAAGTAGACGTTGGCTGTAACAGCCCAATCCAGAAGGACAGTCCCCAGATCCTTAAGGCGGAGAAGGAGAAAGACGAGAACGAAGAGGCTACCGCTCTGTCACGCCCATCTGCCTTCTCACCCGTCACGCCTAACCGAGACAATTCAGAGGTGCTCACCTCTCCTACGCAGCAGTCGGAGGAACAGGCAGTGCCACCCCACAGCAACCACACCTTTCCGTGGAGTCCTATCTCAGCGCCCATCCCCTTTAAGTCGTTCACCACTCCTGTGGTGCCTCAGTATCCGCCTTATCTTCTCTCCGAGCACCCTCTGCTCTACTCCTCGTACTACCTTCCTGAGACCCACGGGGCCAGCCCCGCCTCCTTCCGCTCAGACTTCCTGGAACAGAGGCCCCTAGTTCCGCAGCCCGTCACCCCGACGCCCCCCTCGCTGTTCCCCCAATACCCATACAGGTACTGCCCATCGCTCCACCCGGGGCACTCTCTCCATTACAACCTGTACAGATCCCATGAACTCTCCATGCCCATTCCTAGATCCAGATTTCTCCCCCTAGATTTGTATAACCCAGGCTTCGTGCCTAAGGGCTATGAGCTATATATGCACCAGCGCTCCCACAGTGACCCTCAAGGCAAGCCCGCCGAGGAGAACAGCAACCAGGAGCGAGGGGAAGACAAGGCCCCCAGATTGAGTCCCGTAACTGGCTGTTCAGCTTCAGGGTCACCTGACAGGCCGATCCCTTCACATAACCTCCAGAGGGACGCCGATGCTCCCCATTACACCATCCTGGGCGAGCAGCAGTCAACGATCAACCGACCACCAAAGACAGCTACGCCACTGCAAACAACGCCAGCAGATATGAGCAAAGAGCACACTGAACAAGGCCTTCTCCAGTCGAGGCCTCTGCATGTAGACCAAAGGTAAATCAAGCCCATTTATTTCCATTGAAAAGACTGAACACTGAGCTCAACAATGTCAATGTCAGCACTTTTTACATGCATTAACACTTTTCTCCTTCTATATTTTCCCTCTCCTGTTAGATCAAATGAGAACACCAGCTATTCATCCACAACCCTATCCGAGGAATACCACGGATCGCCGTCAGAACGTGATTATGAAAACGGTGGGCGCGAGCCGAATATGGTGCCTCTCAACCTCTCCACAAGAGCCCAGGGGAAGGAAAGCGTTCCGTCCAACAGCCCCGGTGGCGACGGCCGTCCCGACAGAGACCTCGAGGAGGATCTGCCTCTGAACCTGAGCCTCAGACCTTCGCTCTGCGGCCAGGACCGGCCCGCCGGTCCTCAGCCGAGTCCCGACACAAATTCGGACGACGACGACGAGCCCGGCGACCGTCAGAGGCAGACTGCGGCACTGGCCCTCTGTCAACTCGCTGGCGCCAGCTCCTCATGCAGCATCGCCGCCATGATCAACAGCGGGGAAGCGGGGAAATCCACGACAGACGCTCAACCGAAGGGCTCTCCCTGTGCGGAGCCTGCGGGGGATAAGCCCAAGCCCGCGTGCAAGCAGACCACAAAGGACAGGGGGTTGAAGAGAAAACACAGCGTGCTGGCTGTGCAGAAGTCAACCACCGGACAACACAAATCTGCCAAGAAAGCAGCGAGGAGGAGGCCCCGTTGCAGCTAACCACCGATAAACTCCATCCAGTTAACTCTTGTTAACATTGAACGGAGTTACCTTGACAATCACTACAGCAACATGTATATCTATATATATTATCATAGATCAACCTTTGACACGAGAACAAATACTTCTTATGCACTGTGACCTATTGGATGGGCTGTGACACAGACGGCTAGCAGGGTTGTCCATCGTCCACCGGCGAGGTGGACCACGGCACAAATATCCCCAAACGCACTGAGTTCATGTTGAAGGTAGCAATATATGGGCAAAGTATATCGCACGCTCATTAATAACGGACACACAAGCGAGGTGTTTATACGAGTTGTACATATAAATTACTTTTAAGTATGTTATTGTTCTGTATGTTTGTCTAAAAATGTTTATGGGGGTTTGCATAGAGAAGAAATAAAACTGATTTAAAGTAAACGATAGGTGTTTTCTGTGTCGTTTTACCATTTGCTAGTCTGGAGGGCAACAGTAAGCCCCTCCTGCCCAGCTCTGCTAACGCTAGGCAACCTCCATGCCAAGCGTTGTCAGTCTCCTGAAAGCTGAAAAGCACACACACACAAACACACAAAGTCAGGCACACACACATGCACACACACACACACACAGAAAAACACACATGGAAGCAGACAAACACACATACATACAGGCACACACACACACACCAACATGCACTCTCTCACACACCCACACACACACACACACACACACACACAAACACACACCCACAGACAAACCCGCACGGACTCACACACACACGCTCATGCACGCACGCACGCTCATACACAATTATGACACAAGTTTCTGGGATGACAACGGTATTGTTTGTGCTGAAGTGCTGAATAATGTGCATAACATTAAAGGAGGTGATTTACACTGCACTCAAACATGTCAAACTGACAAGGCATGATCGGCTGCGGAGGAGAGCCGCTGGCATTCTCACCTGAAGCAGGCGAGCACTGATTCCACAACCTCATCTGCCAGCTCCTTAGGCAGTCTGCCCGTCACCCTCCCGATGCTGAGGGTTAGAACAAACACGCCACACACATGAAAGTCCTCTCCAGGAGCTGCCTTTTTGATGTGAGACATGGAGATGACTTCAGTGAAGGATCATCGGATCACAATGTGTGGAGAAGCGCTTACCCCTTGGCGGCTGACCAGCGCACGATGGTTTCAGTGTCTTTCAGTCCCACAAGTAGTTGCTCTGTTAAAAACAAAGTAATAATAATAATAATAATAAACATGGGAGGATAGAATCAGACTTCATTTCACGCAATGATTAAAAAAAACTACAAAACAACGACAGTAGGCCAGACAGACCGATGACGGTCTCCACTTCCTCCGGGATATCGTAGTCCTCCTCCTGATCCAGCATCTCCACATCGGGGGTCCCGGGGGTCTCGGAGCCTGTGGTGGACTGGGCCATGGAGAGGTTGGCTGCCAGGGAGCGGCTTCCTCGCTGGTACCTTCAGAACACATGGTGTGAGCCTAGGAGTCACCCAGGTTTTGGCTTGCCGCTGGATCGGTTGATTACACCCTTGCGGATGATTCCTGATGTGATTTGATTACAACCATTTTTTTGTAATGTGTCTTGAACAGCTTGATGGCAATAAGAAGATTGCTTTATGTGCAATTTGTATTTGCAATGTGAAACTAATATCATTATGTGTTGGTGACAAATTGGGATGCAGTATTTTCTAAAATGTATCTAGTGATTCGATATACCCTTCACAATAGGGGTACTGCTGTCATTCATATTGCAGTACTGATAATGTGATAGTGGTGGTAATGTGGGTTTACACATTGCAATACTGATCATGTGATAGTGATGGTAATGTGGGTTTACATATTGCAATACTGATAATGCGATATTGATGGTAATGTGGGTTTACACATTGCACTAATCAATAGAAATGTGATGAATCCTGCATTGCTAGTTGCTAGCTTTGCAGCTGACCTCCATTTAGCCAGCCGGGGCTTGAGAAAGGTGAGGCCCAGCCTTTGGATCAGTTTGACCCCAAGCTTCCGCAGCATCTCGTGGTTGCTGTCCAACAAGTGCTTCTGATCCAGACATTGCAGCACTGTAGGAGCTGGGAACCAAACGCAAACAGGAAGTGAATACCTTCAAATGTACTACAAGACCACATCATTTTTGTAGGTATAGTATATATATGCATTGTGTGACATTTGAAAACAAAAAAAAGTTTCTATTGAACAGGGCCTGAAAATCTTCATATGAACCAAATTGAAACTAAATCGGTAATAGTATAAATGGCTTAGTGGCAAGATAAATAAAATGGCATTAAAAATAGTAAATCATTTAGATTGTAAAGAATTAGAATGACCCTGAATAGAGGGTTTTGTTATGAAACTAAATGTTAATCTATAATTACAATGTAATAATTGGGGGGGGGGGGGGCAATTCATGCTGGCCATTTTTGTTCCTTCGCCCTGGGTTGTGATGCATTCAAGGCCATTGAAAGGTAGTTTGTAAAAGAAGCACTGAGGAGAGAGGCTCAGGGTTCGTACGGGGTATCAAGCGAGCACTCACCGTGCTGGAGGAAGTCATCTCGTTTGCCATGTTTGAAAAGCTGTGCCTAGGGACATGGATGATACCACCGAGTCAATCAGTGACACTGCATGGGACAAACCATTGTGGAGGTGCGCCACTAAATCAAAAGGTCAATAACAACCAGCAGCATTTGGCTAATATAAAAAAAAAACAACGACAAATATATACGCACACACGCCATCTCATTGAACAACATAAAAATACAGCCACGACAGCCCCGTTTCTCGAGGCGTCACGAAAACATCAAAGTGCCTCGAGGTGCGTCGAAGAGCCCCGGGAATGTCGCAAAAAGAACACAACTTGAGTTCAGATTAGAATGTCGAGTAGAGCTTGAGCAGAATGTTTTCGAAAACCGGTTGGCGGAGAGGAGCAAAAACATAGGATTTTACTTGTTTTCTAAAAAAAATAACGGACTCATTTCAGTAAGTGACAAAATGGCATATATTTCTATGTTGAAGATCATAGAAGACATATAATATATAATAACCTTTTGTAAAACACTAAGAAGATCCAGGAATGTGAGGGAGTATGTTCAAGTATAAGCCCTGCAGGCCTGCTGTCTGAACACACAGAGCCAGTTTTGCATGCCCCGGGCACCAAGATGGCTGCACCCAGTTTCAGCTCACAGACGTGACGCACCAGGAGACTGTTTGAAAACATGCAACACAAGTTGTTGTTTTTTCAAGCTGGCAAAAGGACTGCTGTTCATCTGCGGGAAGGGGTTGCCTGCCATAGATTATCTGATTGTGAGTTGGGTGAGATTGCATTGCATCGTTAATGATGATGACTTGGCTGATTTAAATACCAAGAGTTGGGTTTGTATGATGAAACACCTAAAGGCGATTGGGTTTTTTGGAACGGTCGATTGACTCATAGTGATTTAGCTCATTGGAACACAAGATTCAAACAAACAAAAACAAAAAAATAGAACACATTGACACAAATCACCTGTCTCTGCCGGCAGCACCAGCACAGCAGGTGCATTGTACACGTGCCAGAAACCACAAGGAGCAACTGTGTCGAACATAGCAGGTGTGCCAGTTACCCTCTGCAGGAGGTCTGCATGCCTAAACTGTAAAACATTATGCAAGCACACGCTCACGCAACCAGTGTCTTTACCAGAGACTGCAAAGTGCCATCCATCACCACTATGTCTGTCATTAGGCGGTCATCGGCCTGCATGATCGTGGTGAGACTCCAGTCCAAAAAATCTGCCAGGTGCTTCTTTTTCACATCTGGGCGGGTCATAAACCTGCACAGACAGGTAAAATCAGACGAGGGTTGCGGTAAATGTCATGATTATTCACTATGTGAAATTACAAAATAGACTATCATGAGTACCTGAGTGTCTCATATTACTTTTGTGATAAGATGTGATTCGGATATTTGATTTGATGCACTTTATTCATCCCCAAGGGGGAAACTGGGTTAGACACCCATGCACACAATCACACAGCCTAACAGAGACATGTACAATACACCACATTTCAAGAGAGCTTCTTAATCATATCTCAGTATACAACATACAAAAGCAATAAAGTAAAAACAATGTGATAAAACATTTGATGTTAATGTTAAAACAGTAAGAACCTTAAAAAAACAACAGTGCTACCATGACCTACAAGAGTAGGATTTACATGTTGGACGTTTTAACAGTGGAGGGGCTTGGGTTTATGACTCTGAGCCTAAAGGTACTACTGGGTTCAATCCCTCCATGTGCACAGCTTACCTTTAGACTTCCTAGAGCAAGATGCCTAACCCCCCTAAATGAACTGTATCTGCACTGACTGTCACTTTGGATAAAAGCATATGACT
Organism: Molva macrophthalma; assembly: GCA_027123675.1. Classification (NCBI taxonomy): domain Eukaryota; kingdom Metazoa; phylum Chordata; class Actinopteri; order Gadiformes; family Lotidae; genus Molva; species Molva macrophthalma. The sequence goes on from JAOPJO010000088.1 coordinate 5,317,949, forward strand.
AAATAGTTCCAGTAATGGATGACAAATGTGATTTCATCCTGATTCATCAAAAAATAAGACGCTAGCCAGATGTTTCAGCCAGCATGTCGAAGAGTGGTGAGTGGACGTCATTGGTTGAAATGATAAGTCTGCCGGTGGCGACAAGTGTGCAGACACACACACAAATAAAATCAGCTGCAGATGAAGATACACTGATTGGATTTGGAAGTAGAACAACCTAAAGTTATTTGTCATACTTTTTTGAATGGGTATATAATGTATATAAAAATAGTTTATAAAAGTTAAAAAAAATAAAAAAAAGTAATTTTACCACATGACATCATCCCACTGTGCCCTCTACTGGTTTAAAAAATGAAGTACATGTTGGACGTCCATCTTTAATGCCTTTTTAAAAAGCACAACCTTATTTCAATCTTTAAATTAAATCTTTCAGAAAATAAATATTTATTTGACCACAGACGATTTGACGGATTAAGGCCTTGTTTATTAGCTAGTTATAAAAATGCCAAAATTGTGTAGAATTAATTATTGTGTAATCATCTGTGGTTAATTACATGAATATACCTGGTGAATATGCTAAACATTACTTTTACTTTGGTTAATATAATACCAGACTTTACATTTATAGCATTGTAGTGTGCAACTGCGCACTTACTTTGAAACCAATACAGCCGCAGCATATCGGCACGAATCAGTGACAGTCAAGTATGTCTGCAAAAAAACATAATAAATATGAGTACATGTTACAATGGTATATGTTATGTTATAACAAAGCGTGTAGGTAATTAAATGGCCTGTTGCAGGTTGAACTTAAAATACTTTAAGCCCACGATCTGCAGTCTGGGTATCCACCACAGTATTGTGAGTGATTTGGTTGACAATGTTGACTCTTTTCTACCTACCTAATGCTGTTAACATTTATCTTAACAGGAGAACATCTCAAGCCTTCAACCAACTCTGTGTCTCCTTCCTAAGATTTTCCGTAACACAATCAAATTGTATTAAGATAAAAGGACGCTTGGTTTCCAGACCAAGCATCAGAGACAGTGAAGGAGTCATAGAACAGCATGTATGCAACCCTCTATATAATATAACATAATCGTACCTTCACTATAGCCAGGATGCGGTCCATGGTGGGCTCTCTGGCCTGTCCACTGACTGAGTCCAGGTGGCCGTCCAGCCGAGAAAGGTCAAAGGGTATGAGGCAGGTCATCGACAGCCACAACAGCAGCATGTAGCGGGTTTCCCAAATCTATGAGAAGTAAGGGGTAATGACATATGGCAAGCCTATCAAACAATTCCACAGATGTACACATATGATGAATACTACTTTAAGCTACTGGCATGGAAATTTGTGGTCAAATAAAATTGATTGGTTGGTAATGGGCAGTGAGACCTATAGTATTACATATTCAGATTCTCAATTCAGCGAATAGAAGATCAATAATACATAAAGGATTCCAGGACACCATAGAGGAATCATGCAGTTTTGATATGCATAATCTTCAAGAATGGAATTACTATAGAATCAGACACTGAGTTGAACGTTGAGGTTTACTCAATATATAACAAAAGACAATAAAACAAACCATGAATTTTTCGTCTGTCCAATAAAGGGAGTTGGCAGATCATAACACAGTCACACATTCATTTTTAGGTGGAGTTACGGCTTTAATAATTGTAATAATAATCGTTAATAATTGTTAATAATTGTTAATTTTGACATAGTAAAGTATTGATCCAAACTCACCTCAGGGTCTTTGGGATTCTGTCTGGACAACAGGTCCAGAACTGGCTGGACATCAGCAACCTCATGAGGAAACAGCTGCATGAAGATTTTGTATCCTCTCACCTAGAAACACAAACAATTGGCATTGACTTGTATAGCAGGCAATGCATAAAAAGAATAGATGCTGGTCGGTATTGAATGGATTTGCTTTGTCTGACCTTAGAGATGATGTAGAGAAACTTGAAGCCCACATGAAGCAGTGAAGGGGGAGACTGTTCGTTTCTTGCTATGTCTAATATCATGTTCATCATCCATTCTATGAAAGAAAAAAACAGTATAATCAGACAGACGTGAGACGAGTTTCAATAACTTTCACACAATGTGTGCCAATGCAACGTCTATTCTCACCAAGATGTGGATCCAGAAGATGAGGCTGCTCTTGGTATCTGTCCATTGTGACTGTAAAAGATAATTCGAATGTTGTTATGGGATGGCCCGCTTCAACCAATTATGTAGACCATGTGTAAAACATGGATAGGTGCACTAATCACTACGATAGTCTCACCTAAGAATTTCTCCGTCGCCACCTCTTTGGTCGCAGCATCTTCATGGATCTCAGGGAGGCTGGCAATCAAAGCGCGGATCTCATCACTCTCACTAAATCCACCCAAGACACTACTTTTGACAACCAGGTCGGGTTCGCCCCCATCATCGCCGCTGGTCTCGTTCTTCCCCACCGTCAATGTCATTTTTGCCTATAAACGTGTCGCTGCGTTTGCTAAAATTGGACCTGTCAACATCAATGTTTGTAGCACTGTAGCTAGCGCTAGGACAGATGCTACTCTTGCACTAGTAAGCTAAGTTGGCCAACATGTGACGTTCGCACGCAAGGGAATGTGTAAGGATGTAAGCGTTTAAACGAAATTCCGAATGCTGTGGACAATGTATCGCGATAGTGGTTTTAGTTTATGCTAAAATCTGTTTATCCTAATAACTTATGTACTGTACCAGTTGGTTTCTGGGATGAGATGGGTAGGTATCCACCCAGTACGGTGAGCGATTAGGTTCAATAAAATCGCTTCGTAAAACGTGTATGCTTCTCACCCTACATCTCGAATGTCATTACTACAAAAACTAAAATTTAGCTTATACAATAAAAAATACAACGCTAAAAACCAGAAACGCATTAACATTTCTCTGCTCATGTGTTGGATTACCGTAACTGAAGATTATAAAACAAACGTGACCATCTAACAATTATTTGCCATTTATTAGGTATTCACAGTGTATCTGTGGATACCTATTGTTATTCTAGGGTTTGGGTGGTATTATTATTCCGGATTGGTAATGCCTAGATCTCCGCGGTGGACTTGTCAAAAGTTTTCATTTCAATTTGGGGTTTATATACACTAGTGCATGTGCCCGTCGGTGGTGTGGCTGGTCGGAGCGTGTGCCCATTCGGAATGCGTGACGGTCGGAATGGGTGGTTGCATAGATGATCTTGTCATGCAGGAAGTAGAAACCAGTGTTATGAAAGTTAGC
>JAOPJO010000088.1:5331913-5342249 GCA_027123675.1 Molva macrophthalma
ATTTTTTTTTTTTTCTTTTTTTTTATTAATGTATGTATATATGTATATAATAATGTATATATGTATACTTGTAGGTGGGACCATAGTTCCCTTGCTTCTCTGTCACCATATGACTTCTCCACCATATTTAGTTGATGCTGGAGTCGGTGTCTGGAGTAGAACGTCACCCAGTCATCATGCCACTCGTTTTCCTGCAAAATAATTACATTATAAGTGAAGGCTCCCTACAGATAAGGTGTGCATATAACATTTATGGGACACAACTAAACGGTGGTGGTGATTCACGGTGTCACTATGAGTTACATTTGGACATGATTGTGTGAAAATGGCCATTTATGTCTGCACTAGAAAAATTGGTTTTATTTCAGTTGCTGAGCAACCGCACCATGCATCACATGCAGGCGGGTATGTATGCTCTGCCACCAAAGGTGACCTCGGCCGACAGCGCTTGCAATCTGGGAGCCAGCAAATAGCCCAATTTGTCTTTGTGAACAGGGTCCCCTTCACCATCATTTACCTGTGGAAGGTAACCACAGCAAGTAGCGACATGGAACCCATATTTTTCAACGAGAGGCATTTCAGAATGCCCTGCTCCTTTTCCTGGGAATAATCAGAGAGACCAATTATTAATCTACATAGGACAGCTAAATAATAAAAGGCTAAAAAATAACATTCTAAATGCAGCAGCAGAGCATGCCTGCTGTTCAGCCAGCCAAGGCATTGACACTTCACTCCGCTAACTCACTAAAGCTGCATGCACCAAGTTAGAGTCCTTGATGTTGGTCTTCAGGGTAGTCACAGGGGCACCCATTAGCCCTTGGCTCCAAGCTAACCTTTGCAGTCCACTCATGTAGTCGTAATGTTGTCCAGTGCTACACTTTAACCTGATCCTACACTTGTATGTGTATGTTGTTTTTAGAACATGCTGAAGGCTTCGAAAAAAAAATAAAAATAAAGATTCATCAGTAATTACCCACTGTTTGTTGTTCTCTCATTTGCTTATCCAGCCGTCTCTTGTTGTGAAGGTGCAGATTTGCCAATTTCTCTCCAAGCTGTGTCGAGTACCTTTTGGACAGACAACAGTGAATACATTGAGACCAAAACCTAAATAATAAAATAATGTTACATTAAATGTACAATGGTGCAATACGTTCACAACATGGCTCTCACTTGGTCAAACCTTTCATGTCCAGGTGTTCCATGACGAACACAGATCCCCCTGTGTCCAGCTCAATGACTTTCACAGGCTTCGGGACTTTGATGGTTTCTGTTTTTAAAATGGCATCCAAACTGGCCTTTTCCCCATCAAACATCAGTTTAGCCTTGATAAAAAAAAATGACAGTAACTTAATTAGCATAATAACAATAGCATTAGACAGTCACTTACATTGTGATAGCATTTGTGCATGTGATTGCAAACAAAAACAAAATGAAGAACCTGACTCTTGTGATTTATCTTCGCAAAAACTCTGCCATTATCAGTATCATAACTCTCGCCCTCGCTAATACAGCCACCTCCAGAGTGCCCAGTAGACTTCAGCATTGAGGTTCCAAGCTCCTTCTTTAACTTGGCCTCCATGGCAAGTCGAAAATGAATACTTATCGGCTCGATAGATATTCCACGTTTCTATCCTATCACTGATGAAAACCTAAAAAAGTTCCTCTCGAATGGAATATCTATGAGGGTATTTTAACGTATCCACTGTAAATATGATGGGCCTTAATGCGTCAGTTATTTTTATTCCGGTTTACGTTTGGTCCACAGAAGTAACCAATTAGAAGTAGCATTCGAGTGATTGGCGTAAATCTTACCCTATCACAGCCTCTGCGTAAAATCACGTGAATATTACCACGGCAACAGACGAGGCTGTTTGTCGTCTGCGCCACGGATGTATGCTAACACATTAGCATGACTGTTATCTGAATCATATTGCAAATGAAAGCACTTATTGAGGGGCAATGTGAAAATGTGTTTGCTTCTTGGAGCGACTGGTGTTGGAAAAACGCTGCTGGTGAAACGTCTCCAAAATATCCTTTAATTGGTCCGTCTTACGGTATAAAAAGCAAACTAAAATAATGTGCGTGACTGCGTTTTTGTACATTTCTGACCTATCTACCCCAACGTCAGGTCAGGTCTTGTTATTCTCTTTAACCCGTTACATTTACAGCTCACTTTACGCGATGGATCAAGTGAAATAGGAGAACCGCCTGTTACTCTGCCGACTGTGAGTAGGCCAATAATTCAGCTGTGATGTTGTTTTTAACATCTTACTTCACACATTGGGAGTTACGGCATTTCCCATCTTGTTGTATCTGTCATTCTGTATCTCGCCACAGGTCGGCACCAACCTCACAGATTTGACGCTGAGGAGAAAAAAGGTTACAGTGAGAGAGCTGGGGGGCTGCATGGGCCCGATCTGGCCCAGTTACTTCACTGACTGCTCCAGTGTTATAGTTATGTTTCCTTTTACTTTCCTTCTTTCTGGCACATTATTCCAACTTGACCGTTACCTATCTGAGTGTAAAGAAAATGGATTAATTGACATAAATGTTGTGCCATGTCCTGTAGTTCATGGTAGACTCCGCCAACATATTCCAGATATCAGCCTCCTGTATCCAGCTGTTGTCGGTTCTTTCGGCGGAGCCTCTACGTGCTGCCTCCGTACTGGTTATTTTCAACAAAAGGTAAGGCCACCCCCACCATGCGCAGCACTACATGTAACAGATTGACCATCATCACTTTACTTAAAAAAAAAAATAGTTTAATAGAACTGACGTCAATATTCAAATATCAATGCCTTTGTATTCTGATGGATATTAAGTTTGACGGTGTCCCTTTTTATTTCAACCCCCTGGCCAGGGACTTGCCTTGTACTATGAGCCTAGTAGAAATTAAGTCACTGTTCAGAATGGATGACATCATCGCATCTGCCCCTCAGCCGTTAACGACACTGGAAGTCAGCGCCCGCTCTGGCCAAGGACTGAAAGAGGTGCTAAGCTGGCTGGACTCAAACACATCAAAATGACCTCATCAGGCATTATTCAAATCCATCATAATTGACATACAGCTGTCATGGAGACAGGAAATGATGTAAGTGATGCTCGTTCTTCCAGAGGAATTAATCAACACCCCCACAAAGAATATTTTCACACATTTACACACAAGAAATGACTGCTAAAAAATGTGATTATTCCTCATATATTGCTTTTGTTTAAATGGAAGGCTGTGCAGAAATGATCAATTGTGAAAAAGAAAATGTGAACAATATAATACTCTGTTCTATTCTAAGCATTCATACATTCCAGTATTTTGTGTATCAGAAACAAATGATTCGATTACTTCCATTTTACGTAGTTAAACAGTCCTTTATCTGTTCAAAGATCAATTAAGTAGTCTTTAAATCATAACTGTTGTTTAATGTGTATAATACTTTACATTACGTTATTTGTTAGAAATAACTTGGAGGTATCGATGCTGAGCTGTATTTTGAGCTTTACTGCCTAAGATATATAACACATTTGAATAATATAATACATTTGCCTACATGGGATTTATTAATATTGATAGTAAAGGGAGGTGGAGTTAAGAATACATGTTAAGGATATGCAGTTGAATATGATAAGCTCCATTCTGCACCTATGATTGTTACTAGTTTATTAAATGTATTTTTCTAATATAATTATGTCCATTTTGTTGGTTTTGTTGATATGAATGCTACCACTTAGCCTAATGCCTACCAACAACAATAATTAAACTATCAGGAAAAAAACATGAATTTTACTAGTATAAAATTGAATATTCTTCTATTATCTAGAAAGTACCTAGCTGATTCCAAAATGTATCCTACAGTATAGCATAAATGATACTTGTGAAATCCACATTTTCAATAAAATGTGTTAAAGGGGACTGATAACAAAGTAACTGAAGTTGTTTCCACCAGGGGGCATAATGTGCACGGCACAATCAAAACATGGCGTTGAGTGCAAAATGAAACAAACGTGATGAACAAATATGAAGCAACAAAATAAAACAACGACTAATTACAAGGTGTTGTAATCATACCCTTATATTTGATATCAACAGCAAGTCATGACATTAAAATGGTCCTTTCCAAAATTCCATTCCATTGTGTGAATCCATGGTAACTCACTCTCATATTATGATTTACCAAAAGCATCTTGACCAACACCAGCTCCATTAAAGTTAATGTTGAAATCGAAGTACATAAATGACAAACTGTGTGTTACTAGCTGGTTGCGATGGCAGGTGCTGTAACATTCACCAATCTTGAAATATCTTCCCTGACCAAGGCTCAAGAAACGTTAAAGCAGCTCTCGTTTGCTTTCAATTAAAATGATGCACAATGAGATTAAAGCAGGCATATCTGGCAGATGATCAGTGCTGGATAGTACTACAGCTATCATACAATACAGAGAACTGGGCTTGTATGTCAATTGCCAAGTTCCACCAACATTTCATAAAGTTGTGATTCAGTGTAGGTTTCTACGTAATATACATAATGTACATTAGTATCAATTCATGTTCTAATATAATTTTTGTTAAAACACAGATTTTTCTGTCAGTCAAGAGTAACCTCCACTTGGTTTATCAAGAGAAGAAACAACCTCAACCAAATAGATTATAATAAAAGGCAAGGGACTTAGAGTTACATTATTATAGTGAAGATATTGGCAAAGGGGAAATAAAAGGGTTCACAAGGGTTACTATTTTCCTTTTGAGAGCTGGGAAACCCAGCTCAGCCTTTAGGCAGTCAGAGTTGGAAGATCAAAAACATAATCCTTCTTCTATGACTTGTGGTGAAGGTCGGTTGGTCCTCATAGAAAAGGGTTTTGACTGTGCTGCTCTGACTGTGACCCCAGAATGCTGGCGGATAAGAGGGGCAGCAGGGGCTGGGGGAGGGCCCCTGCAATATCCGGGGCTCCAGCCTGGCTGGGATGGGTTAAAGAGGTGGGGAGGCTGGGCGTCTGGTGGCTTGCAGGCAGGGGTAAAGAGGCACTGTAAGGGAGTGAGCTGGCGAAGGGCACGGGAGAGTTGGAACTCGAACCCATTTGGTTCAGAGTTAGTTTCGGCTGTTCCGCTTGGAAGGGATTGTTGGGTGAAGGGGAATTCACACCTAGGCAAAGAAACAAACACAGGCGACAACATTGTCATTGGAACAAGATTACAAGGCCCACTCAGGGTGGGATCAAAGCTTGGCTTTTATGGAACAACCTACTGGATAGAAAGGGGTTCATGGCTTTGGCCGGGGGGTTTGCAGGGATGAGGGCGTCCAGGTTGACCAAGGAGGCTGCAGTGGGACCCAGGAAAGCCTCCGGGGTTCGACAGTTTCTAGGACTCGGAGCCGCTAGGCTCTCCTCCAGGCGGGACAGGTCGAACAGCTCGGGACTGCCCTCCCCTCGTCCGTTTATGTTCATCTGACCCCCGTCCATGGCCTCATCAAACAGATCGCCATCTACTGAGGGAGACAGAGACAGAGTTAAGGAAACTTCATTAAGTTTCTTTCCCTTCATGAAATGTGAAACCATGGCGGAACCAAGTCTTCCCTACCTGAAGGGCTCCAGGCTCGTGGAGAAGGGGCCTTGGCTGTAGCAGGAGGTGCTGTTCTTTCTGCTGGCATAGAAAAGGAAGGCACAGGCAGCTACAAGTCATCCAAAATGCCAATCTACTACCAAAATTGTAATTAGCGCGGTTTGTATTATCTAGGCACAGCCAAATTCTTCTTTTATTGATGTATAAGATTCAGATTCAGATTACTTAATTAATCCTGGCAGGAAATTGTAAGAGTGCTGTGTTTTAAAAACAGGTAACATGACAACACTTCTAACCTGTGTGAGCTGGGGAGGTCCATGCTCTGCCTGGGGTATTTAGGTTGGAGGCGTTCCTTGGGCTATCCCAGTGGTCGGCAGGGGACTGGCTTCGCTCCCAGGGCGGGGCAGGGCTGCTGGAGGCAGGGGGAGCCAGCCAGGGGGCCTCTACTCTTGGGCTGTCTTCTGTAAAACACAAAAAGTGGGGTTTATTTACACTGGATCAAATCTACTCTTTCATTGTGTTCATTTCAGCATACCAATTTTTTTGGTACAATTTGAGGCAGTTGAGAGTACTTTTCCATTGCATGTGTGTTTGTTTAATTTGTGGGGGCAGAGCAGCTAAAACAAGAACGCCTAGTGGGAGTATCAATATCAATGGGAATATCTAGTGGGAGAGCATTGTGTTGCTAGGGTAAAGTCAATATGGATCGGACACGGCTCCGCTAACGCACGGCTCACCCAGTGAGTCCCAGGGGTCTCTGCCGGTCAGGCGGGCGGCACCCTGGGGCTGCACATCCCCCCAGGGATTGGTGCTATGGGACACATCTGGCGGCACGGCGAAAACATCCACCAGATCCATGAAGGCAGTCTAGACACAAGAACACAAACGTTTTTTTTTTTTATCCTTCATTTAAAAGATTAGTTTTAGACTCATGATGCTTTTATGATGGGCTTTTATGAGTATGGCTATAGTACGAATTTGAAATGCGGTGTGGATCCTGTTATAAATCTCTAATGGCTCATGGAAAAAGCAAATAAACACAAAATAGCTTTGATTGATTCTCGTGAAAGAGGGTAGAGTCAGCGCTTCATACCCCGCCTTTGGATTCCATTTCCCGTTTGCTCTCCTCAAGAGCTTTTTGGAGCAATGACTCGTCTCCCTGGCGACTGCGCTTCTCCTAATGGGAAATCAGACACATGGATGCCAGTTAGTATGATGGGGGGCTTCAGGCTAAGTCACATATTGTCCTATCCATATTTATAAATCAGTGAAAGCTCACTCACCGATTTCAAATAACAAAAGAACACAATATAGTACTGCATGTGGGCAAAGGGCTGTGTGCGGAGTTCTCTCTGGCCAAAGGATGGAAAGACCAAACCAAGCACTAAGGCTTTGTATTTAGGTTTACTATTTTCCCATTATACATTTTACACACAATTAACTGCTGAAACGACCTGACATACTTAGTGTGTCTGAGTTTCAGCACAGCTGACTACTACTGTTTGGTGTACATCTACTGTTTTCATTACACAATGTAGTTTCACAATCATGGTCACAAGCATGTCTTCTCACATTCTCACTTATACAGTCACCTTTTTTTATTATGTAATATTTCTATGTAACCAGAAACGTGGATAACTTGTTGAGCAAAACCCTTTAATGACCATGCTTTTCATTGCTTTCATTGAGATAACTCATTTGATAAATCAGCATTTTAAAGCACATTTGAATGGAAAATAAATGAGGAAATTAAAAGTCTATTCACAGACGCATACATGTATGCGCGGTAAGAAAACATTGTAACTTTTGCAGTGCTCTGGACGTCCCACAGATTGAGTCTCCTATCTGATAAGCTGGTCAAGCAAAGGGGTTTGCAAGGAGAGAGGAGAAAGATGGCGGAGCCCATAGGAAGAGTCTTAGGATTTACCTGCTGGTGCACCTCCTTGCTCAGGCTCAGGGCGATCTGGAGCTGTGTGTCATCGTCCATATCCCCAGCAGGGGGCCGGGGGGCCGGCTGTGTGGAGGGTATTGATCGGCGCGGAAGAGGATTGCCATCAGTCAAGTCAATTGACTAAGAGAAATACAATAACCACTTTCAAATTTGCATACAAGCATTGCATTGCATGGCATGCGGGCAGCTCTACAGGTGTTTTCACCCAAACAATCAAGTGAAGAGGGTCTGAAGTGCGGGGGTTTAAGCCACCACACCACAAGGGCTCAGAAGAGTTTCTGAGGCTGGAATTTTAGAGTAACTCAGCAACAACAATAAGAACAACAAAATAATCGGTGCATTATTGGTTAGTGGAAGAGGTGAATGGGCTCTCATCCAATTAGTATCAAATTGAACCAGGTTAAATGAAACGATGCTGTAGAATGATGAAGGCAGGCCAGAGATGGTGACACCTGGAGAAGAGTGACGTTAGTAGCACATGCCGAGGTTTCTCAGAGGGAAGCAGCGACGGAAACCTCAGAGTTTTAGTCTTATGGTTGGGAGGGACGTGTGAATCGCAGGGCAGAGTGATGGAAGCAAGGCAAATGAGAGAGGGGTGGATGAGGGGTTGGGCGGGGCTCCTTTGGCTGGAGCATCAGTACCTTCTTGGCCTCCTCCTTGCTGAGGCTCATAGCGATCTGTAGCTGCGTCTGCTCATCGATATCCACTGGGGGGGGGGGCTGGGGAGGCACAGTTCAGGCGGAAGGAGGAGCAGAGATTTTTTTTAATGGGGAATATCTAATCTAATATCTAATATATCTAATGCTTCAAAAAATGCCTGCATCAACTATTTTAGGAAGAGGAGGAGGAGGAGGGGTTAAAAGGCTTTCATTGGGGTTAAAATGTTATCAATGTATCAGTTTCAGACTAGTCCGAGCTGCCTTGCGTTGATTACAGAGCCATTAAATGGCTGTATCGATTGCATAATGGTTCATATGCAGTGAGCAGCGAGAAGGTTCAGCAGAGAGGACGCTTTAGCTGCCCTTCCCATGAAGGGCAGGGCATAGAGAGATGGTGCGGTGGGGACTGGGTCCAGGGAGGAGAGTGGATCAATGCGCCACATCCTGTCTGGTCTCTTACACATCCAGCAGCCAGTCTACTCCGCAGCATCACCATCCCCGATGGCTCAGCTCTCTTAAGCATCGAGCACGTTCGAAAGAAAGATGATCACACTTTTTTTTTTTTAAAAGGTTCTGGGAAACGCAGGCTTCGTAGAGGACAGGATTATCACTTATGATTATGATTATGATATACAGACGATAGTGTGTGAGCATCTGGTGGGAGGTGGCTGTGTTTACAGCATTCTTACGCAGTATGCTGTGCTGACTCAGGAGTCTGTGTTTCCTTCCAGGCGTATGTACTGAAGGATCAAAGGGCTGGGTCTGTGTGTGTGTGTGGGACGAGGTGCCTGCATGTGGGTATGCAAATAGGTGTGTGCAAGTGGAGGGGAGTATGCATGCATGCAAGTCAGAGTTTCTATATGGCATGTGCTCGTGGGTCGTGTCATGATAACTGTTATCTGGCATGCAGGTCTCTGTATGTAAATGGATGTGTGTGGGTGTGTTTGTGTGTGTCTATGTGGGAGTGTCTGTATTAGAGTCTCTATGGCCAGAACACACAGAACCAAACAGCGGGCGTAATGCCGCCCCCGGGTGTGATTTCTCATAGCATGCTGGCGTTCCGGAATCTGAGACGTGATGTGGAACACAACAACGTCAGCGTGTGACGCATAACATATGCATCGGGCAGGGCCATAGCTTGAGGTTGAGGTGCTTTTGCTAGCCGTGCACATTTACACCACTCTTCAAATGCAAAGCAAAGGAGCCCGCAGACCTCGATGTCTCATCAATTTGCAGACATTCTCGACAGTAGCCTTATCTGGTTGCTGTAGGCTAACAAGTCTGTTTGTCTCTTCAGAGATGTTTAAATCCCCCGCTGGCGGGTCTCACACATAACACGTCATCAGAACGTCAGCCCCCTGTCACGTCGCGACGGTTTACCTCTTTTTTACACACCGACGTTGATTCGGCTCTGTCACTACCTTCCCTGCCGGCCAGAAGGCTTAAAAACAATGCCCCCCAATTCATGATTGTATGTTTTATACGGAAGGCGAGGCGGAATAACAGCTCAACATTCCCGCCTTGAACAGGCTGTGTAAAAGGGGCTTATCTGTGAGTGTGTGTGAGTGTGTCTGTGAGTGTGTGTGTGTGTGTGTCCATGTGTGTGTGTGTGTGTGTGTGTGTGTGTGTGTGTGTGTGTGTGTGTGTGTGTGTTTGTGTGTGTGTGTCTTTATATCACAGCGAGAGGTACCTTCTCGCTTTCCTCGCGGCTCATGGCCAGGGCCAGCTGCAGCTGCAGCTCCTCCTCCCCGCTGGTCTGGGGCCGGGCCTGCTCCATGTCTGTGGTCAGGCGGGGCGAGGAAGAGGAGGCTGGGGGGGGGGACAGAGGAAGGGCTGGTTCAAAACACGAGGACGCCGCCAGAATCATTTGTAAATGTATTTACACATCACACATTGGAAAACGATGACTACTAACAACAACGCCGAATGGTCGGCTCTTGTTGTTGTGGTTTTTGGACGGGTTTGTTTGAGGGTTCAGATGGGAATAGACAAGAGCCGACACTGGGCGTGCATGTTAATTCCCCGCTCCATTGCCTGTTGTTTCAGAGCCTCCGCTGGCATCGCTTGCCACGGCCTCCCTGACTCAGCCTACACTGGGAACAATGCTGTGTCTGTTCGCAGAGTCGGTGTGGTAAAATAGGAGGGGAGAGGTAAAGGGTATGTGAGAGGGGGAGG
>JAOPJO010000088.1:5358242-5368242 GCA_027123675.1 Molva macrophthalma
CACACACACACACACACACACACACACACACACACACACACACACACACACACACACACACACACTCACACACACATCACACGCAGACCAACTCACAGTCCAAGAGGGGTGGGGAGGGGGATCCTCCTGCGGGTCGCGTGACCCCTGTGCTGGACCTCTTGGATCCAGAAGTCCGGCTCCAAGGTCTGGACCCGGGCCTCCCTGACGGCACTCCCCTCACCCAGGGGAGCAAATCGCCCATGTGCCCCTGTAGCATGGTGTGCACTCTTTATTATTAAACATGAATAATACATCTGATAACCTTCACATATTATGCTACGTAGCTATACATAGCTAAATAATGGGTGATGGGTGAAGAGATATTGGTCTACCTGGGCCCACACCAATGTACTGCCCCCCCTTCCAGTAGTTCATATTGTGACGGCTGACTGCGTTCTGTATAACAGAGAGAGGGCGTCATTACGAGAGAGTGGGCGCCGTGCATGTCAGTTCCACCCAGAAGGTTCTGTCGGCCCTCTTCGGCGATCCGAGGTGTCCTAACCTCGATAAACCGTAGAAATAAACACTTTGTAAACTGCAATTCAATTGTATGAACCCCTAGTAGGATAGAGACCCGTCCAAGGAGGTCAATCATGCGTTCCAAAATGAATGACTCAGATTGAGTCAGACCTGTTTACTCACAAGGCATCCCGACAACAGAGACAAAATAAAAACCAATCAGTAACCCATTAGCCAACATCCTAAAACGATTCAAACGAGGTGGGTGATAATCAGAGGGTAATAAGCCGGTGTGGTATTAAAACTGAATTGGAGTAAAAACAATTCAAATAACAAACAAAACTATTATTATTACTATTTATGCGTTTGCCTGTCTGCTTGGCCTGTTCTCAGCCTAACCTGTAACTCACTTCAGATTAAAGCTTCTGCTAAACGAATACATCTAATGTAATGTAAATGTAAATTGTTGCTTCAGACAAGGCTTGTATATCAAACAAAAGCAAATCAGAACAAAACAACAGCAAAAGATAACTCTGCCAACAGCCCGGCATCGGGCTCCCATCCTGTCAGAGCCGCCGAGCGGACGTGAACTCACGCGTCTAGCGAAGTTCGAAACCTCGTACTGGCGGAAGCCGTGCTGGAGGAGAAGCGTCCTGGCGGAGTGGTACATGGCCGCCACCACCTCCTCCGTGGGCAGAGTCAGCTGGCCCAGCTCCACCTGTTTAAACAGCGCTGTTCCCCGCTCCACCGTCAGCTGATACAGAGACACGTGGTCGTCGCACACGCTCAGCAGCTCAGAGAGCTCCCTCTCCCAGGAGCCCAGGGTCTGGCGGGGCCGCCCGAACATGACGTCCACCGACACGCGACCGGGGCACAGCCTACGGGCCTCGGCGAGGGTCCGCAAGGCATGCTGGGAGTTGTGGTCCCTGCCCAGGAGTTTTAGATCCTTGTCGCGCAACGACTGGAGATTAGGGGGAGGGAAAAGTCATGGAATGAGATCATTTTTCAGAACATACTGTATTTGTATTTAATATATATATTGTGAAGTTTAAGATATATTTATGGTTGAATTGACAGAAGAAAAAACGATAGAAGACGGCATTCACCTGAACACCGATGGAGAAACGGTTTACCCCCGCACGGTGAAACTCTTCTAACCTGGACATCCCTACGGGGGTAGGGTTGACCTCTATGGTGACCTCAGCGCTGTCTGCCAGACTAGCATGTCTGGATATAGACTCCAAGACCCTCACAATGGCGGAGGGGTGCGCAAGACTCGGCGTTCCACCACCAAAAAATACAGATGTGATGCTGTAAAAAATGGCTGAAATTGGTAGGAGATAAGAGTGCCAAACCATCTCGGGTTCAAGAAGAAAATGACAGTTGCTCATTAAAGGGAAATCTGTTTAAAATCTGAATTGTCACCATACCGAGACACCTGACTCAGCCGCAGTAAAGTTTCCGTCTCCCGCTGAAGGCAGTCAGCCATAACGGAGCTGTTGTCAGCTTTGGGGATGTACTTGTTAAAGTTGCAATAGGAGCATCTTCTAAGACAGTAAGGCCACTGCAGTAGGAAAAAAAACATAAAGATGGTGACTCAAAAGTGTAGGAAGAAATGTGAATTGTCGACAACGCATTTTGAATACAAAAAAGTTAGATTCCACAGTTCAGAAAAATGACTCATTGTACAATAGACAAGCATGTGTAACGAGGAGACATGACTTCGCAACAGAAACTCACATGCACGTATAATGACGCCTCCTCTGCGAGCGGCGAGGGCTGTGCGCTTTCTGTCACTGCAGCTTTTAGTTCACCAGTTGAAACCATGGTAGAGCAGCGCCTACTGCCGCTGGAAAATGGGACTGGTATTGCCTTGAACAATGCAAGTTTAATCATGGTAACGTTAGTCATCGAAAAAATATGCATGCGTCATTCGGCTATTTGACAAACACATTCTGGTTGACTTGTGCCATTACGGATTAGCTTCAGTTATGTTCATCCCTCCCAACGTTTTAAAACGAATAAACTAAGCTATCAACTAGCACAAGACTGATGTCCTCTTGTTTCACTGCTGCACCAACTAGGAGGAAGTAAACATAGCAACTTCCGCTTTGGTAGTTCCCAACGTTGACCACGGCGTGGTACTGTTGTTCTTATTATCTGTCATGCTGCTGAAGGTAGTACATTTGTTAGGTTCAGTTGTTTTTATACATCATGTGTATACAAATTAGAATATTTAAATGTTTAGCTGTCTGGTATATGACAGTTACGTGTGCATAATTAACAAATTAG
Organism: Molva macrophthalma; assembly: GCA_027123675.1. Classification (NCBI taxonomy): domain Eukaryota; kingdom Metazoa; phylum Chordata; class Actinopteri; order Gadiformes; family Lotidae; genus Molva; species Molva macrophthalma. Next base: position 5,361,033 of record JAOPJO010000088.1, read on the forward strand.
CATAAACTCTGTGAAGCCAGATTCACTACCCCTTGGATTAAACATCAGTAGCTCATTGCAGACAGCAAAATCCTACAAAGACACAGCTCTGTTTTTGGAAACCAAATATAGTGTAGGGCACTATGCAAACCCGTTGCATAGTGCATAACTGACCAAATGAGCTATTGATTTCCCAGGCAAAACATTGTCTAGCTCGTAGATTGAAGTCAAATAACCTTGGAAAAAGGCCTATGAAATGTGTTATGAAATAGTCATATAATTGCCGTCATAGCCCCACCAGTGTCTGGGGTTACACTGTTCCCATGTACTTCCATGTTGTTGCACATTACATATTTAACTGTTATCTGATGTCATTAAAGGCGTCTGTCCTCACTGCCAGCATTCTGCCCCGAGGTCATTTTCCATCAAAACTGATCGCCCTCTGACCAATCACCAGAGAGAGAGAGAGAGAGGGGGAGAGAGAGAGACATGCACACAAAGAGAGATAATGAGCTAGGGAAAGATATGTAGTCATTTATTTACATCCATGGAAGTTTTACATGCAACAGCTTTGTGAGGGACTTCAAAGGGTTTAGCAATAACCCACACTGAACAATAGCATCCCTCAGCTATAAATATACCCAAAGGATAAAAGAAAGAAGGGTGAGTTTCCCCTTGTTTTATTGAACCGGTAAGATATTACATAAAAGGATTCAATATGTTTTAATTCTAGGTACAGTCAGTGCGGATGCCCGTATTTAATAATACATCATAGAATTGCTGAGTAACTAAAGCAGTGAACTGTGGATACTTGGATTTCAGTTTGATTGTATCACGTTAAATAAAACCACGTTTCCCCTGGTAGCGCCTGCTATGGAACTAAGGCTCCTGGTGATCGGAAGCAACGGTCCAGCTCAGTTTCAACTGACCAACGCCATCCTGGGGAGGGAGGAGTTCTCCAAGGCTGTCACCGGCATTCCATCCAGCATGAAGAACACAGGACAGTTGGCCGGGCGGCGGGTGTCTGTGATCAACGGTCCAAACATCTACACCAAGGATATAACCGAGGCCAAGAGGAAGATGGAGCTGAAGAGGTCAAAGTGCTTGTCCGTCCCCGGTCCCCATGCCCTGCTCGTCGCGTTCGACCTGGAGCAAATCTCCCTCAACGACATCCAGATGCCCAAGCTGGTGACCAAGCGCTTCGGGGTGAACTGCCTGCGTCACTGCATGGTATTGCTGGCCTACGAGGGCCCCCTGGACGGAGGTGCCCTGGATGACCGGGTGCTGTGCAGCGACTGGCATCTGAAGGAGCTGGTGCAGAAGTTCGGAGGGCGCTACCATGTTTTCAACAAGAACTGGAGAGACGACCGGCGGGACATGGAGCTCCTGCAGAAGGTGGAGTGGATGGTGGCGTCCGGCGGGGGGAGCTTCTTCTCCAGCAGGACCTTCCAGCGGGCGGAGGCCAGCGTGAGGAAGGAGGAGACGAGGATCAGGAGGCAGCGAGCGGTGGAGATGGAGAGGGCGTGCGAGGAGCTGGAGCAGCGGTTCAGCGGGGAAGAGCTGCAGCGGCAACGGCAGGTGTATGACTACGTCGTCGGGGCGGAGATCCGGGCGGAGGCGGAGATGGACAATGGCTGGCTCAGGACTTCCCTGGCCAGGGGGCTGGGGACTGGCCTGGCCGTGGGGGCCATGATGGGAGCGCTGGTCGGGGCCGTGGAGGGCCCCGGGGGCATGGTTCTGTACGGGATAATAGGAGGCGCGGTGGGGGGGGCCGCCGGGGGTGCCGCCCAGGTTGCTATAGACAACCTGGAGGACAGAGTGGCCCCCGCGGCCAGGCTCAACTTTAACTCCATCTTCATCAACCGCTTCTTCCCCTCAGCTCGGGTGTGACACAACCACCCGCTGTCGTTTTGATTTGTGAATTGAACCACCAAATGTAAGGAATGTTTATATCATGTGCTTTCAGTACTTGAATTGCTGTAGGATTTTGTACCAACAAAGCTAGCGATACTGTATATGAAAACTAAGTCTGCCTTACTGTCTTTCAAGTACTTGATAAGTGATAAATACATGTTAATATGACCATGCAGAGTTACACAAAGCAAACTTCCTTTATGTATCATTTGTTAGCAAAAACAACATACAATCAATAACAAAGTAAACTCAAGTATTACATACAAATAACAAAACACTGCAATACATACACAATAAATAAATGATTATCTGTTGAATGATGTCTCCCTGGCAGTTTCTTTCTTCAATGGTTTTAAATAGTGCACTTTGGTGTCCTCCATTTCCTGGTGCCAGGCTATACCTGTGCTTCCTCTAGAAGCTCTGATAATGTTCAGGGTGGAGCCTGAATGGGCTGCCATTGTCTACGTCTCTGGTTTCCTTCCCACACTACAGCTAACTACACCTGTCCCACTCACCGTCTAGGAATTCATACAGAGAACACCTTGTCCTACACTGAATACAGTTCAGTGTTTGGGTAAGGACACCTTTGATAGGTAAGTCAAACACTTTTCTTTATTTCTTAGAGCCATTAGAAGTTAGGCTGCTGTTTTGTTTAGGAATACGTTTCTGAGTGACGTAACATACTATTTGTAACTACCTGTTCTACTGCATGCTTTTCATTATACCTCTGTTGATAGCAGATGTTCTGTACACACAGAATTTTGTTATATAACACATTAAGAAATAGCAGTGATTTAGCTTAGAGAGGTTGATGACATTCAACAAGGAAATAGCAAATAAGAGAGAATACAACCTTTTGAATAGTCTATGGTTGCATAACACAAGGTGTCCTGTTTCTCTCATTGTTGTGGGAGTAAATGTGTGGAATAGAGAGAAGACCAAATGAAATAGGAGAAAATCTCTGTTTCTATGTTTACAGCTCTCTTTCTTCAAGTACAGTCCAAGCACAATCATAAAATGGAACCTGTACGATTGTGCTATACACAAGTTATAGTGCAAGTGTATATCTTCTGTCTTGTCATAGTAGTTAAGCTGTCAAGACAGCTTAACTACTTTACTACTCTTCTCTAGTATGATATTATTGAATTATATAAGTTTATATAAGTATATAAGTTTGTATAACTATTTAACAATAGTTTAAGATTTGTTAAACTTAGGTATCATTCAAATTGTCTCTCCCATAGTCATGGGCAGCAACAACATTTATTGTTTGTATTTTTTGTAATTGAGAATTCCTATCAGTGTATTGTTCATCCTTCTATTGAGTTTCAGTCCATAGTTTTATTTAATTTGTATTTGAGTATGTAAACAACCATTGCCTTACAGCATTGTAATGGGTAAGAGAACGGTCTGCTATGTAAATATGTCCCTTAGCATTTCATTCTATGCACTTTGCCATCTGTATTTTAAAACCTTTGTTTCTGGGGTTGTTTTTTCTTAAGAGCATGGCGTCTACCATCAGCCTACTCTGTGAGAAGTCCTTCCTGTGCTTCCTGTGCAGAGATGTCTTCGTCAGCCCCGTCACCATTCCATGCGGACACAGTTTCTGCAAAACCTGCCTCTGCCATTATTGGTCCAAGCACCAGTCCACCTTCTGCCCACAGTGTAAAAGAGTGTTTTCCACAAGGCCGGACCTTAGTATCAACAGAATTCTCGCAGATGTGTCGGAGAACTATAGGAAAAATCGGCCACAGAAGCCACCTGTTGAAAAAGTTGTACGTATTCCTCCTCATTGGTCTAACAATTGATTACAAAAACCAAATGACATGTCATATCAGGGAATTATATGAATGTATGTCTTGCTTAAACACATACAGGAAGTGAATGTTGTGCAAATGATTCAGGAAAGGCAGCAGAAGATAGAGAGGTTGAAGTATTCGGTCCAGCTCCTAAAGGTGTGTTCTCCATATCCATCCATATTTGAAATTTGACATGTTGTGAGGCCTTAAAACCTATGGGATTAGCATTAATCCATAATGTTGTCCTGTCCACTCAGACCTCTTGTCTCAGAGAGGTGCGTGAGAGCCAGAAGGTGTTTTCCGCTCTGGTCCACTCCATGGAGAAGAGCCACAAGTGGGTGGTGGCAGCCATCGAGGAGCGACAGCATGAGGAGGAGAGGAAAGTGGAGATGCTGATACATGATCTGGAGCAGGAGATCAGACAACTGAGGAGCCAAGAGCAGAGAAAAGAGGCCAATAATTACGGTTCTCAGATTCTTCGAAATAGCGAAAACGACGATCTGGAACCCGTCGTGCCATTGGTATTGATACTAGATTCTGGATGATACAACACTAACCCCTTTGGTGCTGTTGTGGCCATTTTACAGTTGTAATTTCTTCCTTGTTTCGCGACAGTGTGCATCTTCTGCTATTTGCCCCACTGATATGAAAGACTGGTCGAAGGTTACCATGGAAACCGACCCTTGCGTTGCCATCACCAGGAGAGCTCTTTCCGAGATGATGGATATGCTAAAAGAAGAGGTCAACCGACTGTCAAAATCTGGTCAGTAATCTATATCTCTTCACTAATCACAAAGCCATTACTTAGTACATAGTATTAGTTGCATTTTACAAGTGTAACACTTCCTTTCCTTCCTTTGCAGAACTTAAGAGAATACAGAAATACACAGGTATGCCAAAGAAGACTATGTAAAGTCAGACTTGGATTCATTCTTTCTAAACTTTATTTCTAGACTTTTGAGATGATCACTCTATTTCCTTTCGATCACAGCGGATGTCAACCTGAGTCCTAAGACAGCGCACCCCTCGCTCTCCATCTCGGAGGACAGAAAGCAGGTGGGACACGCGGACAAGCTCCATGAGGTGCCGGACAACCCCAAGAGGTTCGACCGCGTGGCCAACATCCTGGGCAGGGAGAGCTTTGGCGCCGGCCGGTACTACTGGGAGGTGGAGGTCGGGGACAAGTTGGAGTGGAACATTGGCGTGGTCAGACAGTCCATCAACAGGAAGGGGAAGTTCACCGTCTGCCCGGCCAACGGCTTCTGGACTCTGAGTCTCAAGCCTGGAGGCCAGTACATCGCCAACAGCTCACCGGTCACGGCGGTGGCCGTGGAGGAGAAGCCCAGGAAGGTGGCTGTGTTTTTGGATTATGAAGAGGGCCACGTGTCCTTCTACTGTGTGGAAAGTGGGGTTCACATGTTCACCTTCAGGGATAGCTTCAAGGACAGACTTCATCCGTTCTTCAGTCCTGGTCGCCTGCACGGGGGCCGAAACTCTACACCTCTTATCATCACCTCCAGCTGTTGCAGCATCTGAACTTGTTATTTAAGAACACTGAAAATTATACATTTTTATATGACTGAATTCTCTTTACTGTACTTTCTTGTTAAATGTACCTTTAATTGTTCATTGTAAATTGTTCATTGTAAATTATTCAGGTTAGTTATTGACCATTGCATGGTCACAACAATTAAAGAGAATAACTATCGGGAGCTGTGCTTGCAGTATGTGATACTTCTACACGAAAGCAATGTAGGCAATGACACCCCTTTGATGGAAGCCAGGAGCCAAGACCAATAAAAATATGGGAGATGAAAAGTAAAGAAATGTCAAGCACCAAGAGAGTAAGATCGAGATGAAAAAGTGGAGAGAATAAGATGGGGTGGGTAGCTGGGATGGTAGGGGTTGCAGAGTGGGATAGGGGCTGCCAGTGAAGCTGAGGTGGTGCTGGTGGGGAAGGAGGGAGGGAGGCGAGGAGAGCAGAGGAGAGGGCACAGCGGAACAGCAGGGCATTGTGTTGGTACACCAGGCACTGGGAGACACATTCAGATATATTCACTTATTCACACGCTGACACGGGCGTGCACACGAGCGCGTGCTTCTGCCCACTGCCACACAGACTTCCACTGGCATCTGGGAGGGCAGCCTCCCTCCCCAGTCGATTGCTGGGTGTTGAAGCTGACTGTGCCTCTCCATCACCTGACCCTACCAGAACCAGATCCTCCGAAGCGCTCATCCTTGGCTCGCCTTGTGGAATAAGGTGAATACTCTGGGCGTCACTGTCCAAGAGCGCCGATCATTGACAAACGAAAAAGGAAGACGAAGACCTGTGAACCATCTCCAAGGAGAGACGAGTGTGAGTTGATGTTGTTTCTTTTGACATGAATACTTTGGTGTCCGTTGTGGGTGTTGGTATCTCCACAAGTTTCAGGAAGGAATAAGGGGAAACTAAAAGATTACATCGCTCAGGATCATGTGTATTGATGGGGAATAGTTTGAATTTTCACGTTTAAAGATTAAAAGAAGTTGCATCATTTATAATACAAAATGACGAGTACACGAGTATACGAGTACATCATCTCACCAATTATTTTATCCTGAACCTGGTGCGGACAAAACATACACAAATATAGGCCCTTCTGAACACTTGAATCTGTTACATTTATTTTTGTCACTACTTCATATACTTTAGTACTACTACAACTAGCACTACAAGTATATGAAATAGTGATGTGAATACACCTGTCTGTGCTTCCCTTTGTTTAAAAATAATAATGGTGTACGCTTTGGTTAAGTTGTCTACTGTTGGAGTAAAAGCAGTTTTATTTACAGTATTGGTAAAAGACGCCGGGCTAACTTCACGGCTCCTCCTGGCCCACTCTACGGGCATCATGAAAGCTGCTTGTGTTCAGAATGTCCTCATGTTTTTCTGAGATAATCCACTCACCAAGCAAGGCGTAGCTCTACACCCACAGCTGTGTCAAAGAGAGCCATTCTCTCTGCTACTCATTGGAATCCACTCGCCATGGGCCTCCCAACATGTTTCCAACAAGTATTTATGATAACTATATGCGCCCATGAAGCGCTTCGATGCGTTAGTCATTCAATGGTAATTGTAGTCGACAGAGGTTGAATTATTCATGTTTCAAATTATTATTTTGGTGGTTGGTGGTGTTTGGCTGACGTAGTATATTTAAATACATAATAGTGAAGACCGATGTATTGTTTGTTTTTCAGGTTACTTGGCCGCTGTCTGCTTTTACAGTTGTCCTCCCAACACGGCATCGACCTTCACTACACAACGGGAGCCTCATCTTGTTGGAAGTAGACTTTGTCCCTGTGAAGGAAAAAAGAGACTGATCCCACATCACCAGCTGCCTCCATCCGATTCCGACAACAGCGATCACCATGGCGACCACGGGTATGCAGCTGCTAGGCCTGATCATGGCCATCGTAGGCTGGGTATGTGGGGCGATCGTGTGCACCATGCCGCTGTGGCGTGTCACCGCCTTCATAGG
>JAOPJO010000088.1:5370383-5381110 GCA_027123675.1 Molva macrophthalma
GCTGGACTGCAACCTGGATGCATTCTGTGTGTGTGTATGTGTGTGTGTGTGTGTGTGTAAGAGAGAGCCGTTGTGTGTCTCTGTTTACCAATTGAGTATTATCACATTATATCTCTTACAATAATAAAACCAATTCCAACATTAATGGGTCCATTGGATAAGTGTAACTAAGTGCAATTTCATAGAATCATCTATCTTGAAGCATATATTTAATCTAGCATGTCAAATCACAAAAAACACAGCACCTGAAGTGTGTGTGTGTGTGTGTGTGTGAACAAAATGAATAGTACCAGAATAAAATGGGCTATAAATGGTTAGATTGGTCTATACAAGTAGGCACATGGGCTACATGGTGCCCTGCTTTCCTCATTGGCTGTCCGTAACAGCCAAGGAAAGGGCCACACAATGCCACTTTACATAGCATTACAGTCCAATCACAACAATGGACAGCAGTGTACTGTGTGCCAGGTAGTGACTCATATATGACCTAAGTAGGCCTATACCAATGTTGTCTGTAGAGTACTACTGGGAATACAGTAAGGAGTTTTGTGTTGATTCATTGTACAATGGTAAGGAAGTAAGAATGTTACATACAGCAAGACATTGTTTGGGGGGTTGTGTTCTGTTTAAGTTGTTTTAAAAGTAGGAATATCATGAACAAATGTTGAATGAGGCCTGTGAAGTATTACAATGTTTTCATACAATATGAAAAGGAAAGCATAGGGATATTCAGTGAGATTATTTCTTTACTAGATTAGATTTACTTTAACAATAATGGATCCTGCAATTAAGCTAACTACGTTGTTATGATTCCCCCTTTCAGTATTATGATGGAAATTAATATATAAATGCACATTAAATCAGAAAAATCAACATGTTGTAGGTTTGATCTGTTATATTTTACTGGCTATCTTGCTGGACATGTGAGAAAGAAATGCAGAGTTTAGGCTGGCGAAAGTGTCACAAGAGAGCCAGTTAATCGAGACTACGCTAGAGGAGGAGTGGTCTTCCCCAGAGGAACCAGGAAGCAGAAGGAAAACACTTAGCTAACAACCAAAGCTATCAGGCTAATATCAGTAGCGGTGGTAACAGCTCAGCTGCCCAAATAACACTCTTCGTTGCCCAGTTCGAGTCTTCAAATATAGGATGGGGAAAGGCGGTGGCACATTTGAGAGGCTACTCGGTAAGACATGCCAGTAGTTGACGATCTATATGATACATCAAATTCCTATTCGTGCGATATTTTTCCACGTATTGTTTTGACAGACGTCTGGGCTGCGGCTCCAAGGCCGGCTAATTTTAGCATGCTAACTATAGCTAGGCAGTGGATAACATTGTTTATTGGCCCGGGGTAGCGGGCTATGTTTAGGGAACTTGTATTTAACAAGTCAGTCTGTGTGTGGATGATATAGTTTATCTTTCGCTACATTGTGTCCTGAAATTGGGGTATTTTGATTATTTGTTGGAATAATTATTTGTTATTTGTTGAACCTCCCCCCGAAACTCAAATGTGCTTGTAGACAGTTGTATCGTTGAAATCCTCATGTCATTATTATCACGGTGGTGTGTTGTTTAGATAAATAACTATTAGACAAAACTAGACAAAATCAAACCAATCAATGGTCTTATTGACTCAACTGACTAAACTAACTAGACAGTCGATTCACATTTTATTACTGAACGTTGATTATTCGATTCTTATGACGCTTGTAAGTTGCTGGTCGGATAATCAACTGCTCATTACAATGTACTACCTTAGAAGTAACGTTACGCTTCATTTGACCAATATCTGGCCTGTCCATGAGATGTATGTGCCCTACACAAAAAAATACATTACGTGACATTGATTAGCCCTTCGTCTATTTGCAAATATGTTATTCAGTGGTTCCAATGTAGTCTTTCTTATACGTGTATTAATGCATCAACCAACCAGACAAAATTGTGCCGATTACGAAAGTTGAACAAGTACGTTTTTCTGTGAGCCTATTCTTGAGTATGCCTTCTAAAACAATCCTCTGTATATCTATTTGTGTTGTACAATAAACAATGATGTATATCATCATTGTGTTATACAATAAACAATGATGTATATCATCATTGTGTTGTAAAATACCAAATGGCTAAGTAAAGCATTGCGGCCCTGATATATATTTTTCACTTTGTTTTACTGTTTTTAATTTTTATATTGTAGATAAAGCCACCAGTCAGCTGCTACTTGAGACGGACTGGGAGTCAATACTGCAGATCTGTGACCTTATTCGACAGGGGGACACACAGTAAGTCATCATGTATCCACCTCTATTTTAACAATTGAGATTGTATTGGAAAAAGTGAAGGTCATGGGCTTCATTACGTTGTTGTTATTATTATATTATTATAGTTGAATATTGGACCTTTATTTTTAACTTCACCAATCTAGAGCGAAGTATGCTATTGGTGCCATCAAGAAGAAGTTGAATGACAAGAATCCCCATGTCGCCCTCTATGCATTTGAGGTAGGCTTTGTATGAAGGAAAACATATTATTGGTCTATTGTTCAAATACCTTGATTACTTGGTTCTCATTCTGTTTGTTTAAAATAAGATGTTGTTTTGCGAGCGGGCCAATACCTATATGCAATGTGTTCTACGTCTCTAGGTTCTGGAGTCAGTAGTGAAGAACTGTGGCCAGACTGTTCATGATGAGGTGGCCAGCAAGCAGACCATGGAGGAACTCAAGGATCTTATTAAGGTGAACCTGGCTTTAGTCTCTGTAATGTCATTCATTATCCTACTCTCATCAACTCAGGGAATAATGTCTTTATTTGATTAATTGCTAAAGAAATACTGTGAGCTCCATTGAATTCACCAATTGTTGTGGGTTATTTTAACCTGTTCGTAATATCTGTTGAAAACATATGAATGCGACCAAAAACGTTTTTAATCAGTATCTTTCAATTCTAAATTAAAGCTAAAGGCTGACTTAACCTTTAAACAGTGACATTTAAGTCTCCCATATTTGTCTGTTTAATCTAAATATTGCCTCTCTATTAAATATAACATTAGAGTTTAGAGTTAGAGTTGTCTGGCAGCTAGCTACTATACAGCATGAGTTAGCAGTATTTGATTGGATCTCCACCGCATCATGTGACTCCGACTCATGCGACTCTCTGGTTGGGTTTGACTTCCTGTCTTTGTCAATATTATTATGAACACATGCAGTTGTCAGACCATTTAAAGGAACCTCCTATACTGAGGCTTCTTACCATGTCAAAACATAACAACATACAATTTGAAATGTTGATTACCTTATTTATGACCTATAGAAATAACGGTATGTTCTTTATTTAGGTCGTTATTAAATGCCATGGTAGTTAAGGTTGGCCCAACCACCGAGGTGTAGAGTCCCCTATGTAGTTTCCTATGACTGGATTCATTGTGTTTTGGTTTGCCCCCAGAAGCAGACCGAGCCAAACGTGCGCAACAAGATCCTCTACCTGATCCAAGCCTGGGCGCATGCCTTCCGCAATGAGCCCAAGTACAAGGTTGTTCAGGACACTTACCAAATAATGAAGGTGGAGGGTGAGTGGCTGTGTTTTCAAACGTGTTCACTTGCCTTTCTGAAAATATCTGAAGAAATCTCTGAGGGAGAATCAGAGGTCTTCACTTTGCCAAGCCAAAGAAATGTAGCATCGTGAGACCATCCTGATTTACATGTTTACGTTTCGCAGGTTCTGGTTTGGCAGCAATTGATTTCCAAATATGGCTGTTGCTCGTTTTCTCTTAGCTCTGATTGAAGAAAAGCAAAAACATATTTGAATCTGAAAAAAAGCCTTTCATGCAGATTGCTGTTTAACATCGTTAGTCAATCTATTTCGGTATATAAACAGTTTTGATTGATAGGTTTGCCTTAGGCACCGCCATTGTTTTTATAATCCGGCAGACTGCGGCGCTGCTCGTTCATCATGAGCTGAAACTCGAGTTCGGGATGGTCTCAGGAGGCTTAAAAGAAGTCATCACACATAGAACTGTCCTTTATCTATGCATTCATATTATTGATGAATACACTTAATTCAAGTGTGTTTCTCAGGTGTATTCATCAGGTTTGTGTTCCTCTGTGTTGCCAACAGGACATGTGTTCCCTGAGTTCAAGGAGAGTGACGCTATGTTTGCTGCTGAAAGGGTAATAAAGGATTTTTAAAGAAGTTATTCTTGTATACCTGACGTTGCCTAATGTACAGCTTTGTATTTTTCTGGTTAATATAAGCACTGCTTATGCACCTGGCGCTTCCTGAAGTAAAGAGTTGTGTTTTTCCGCCGTATGAAGGCCCCAGACTGGGTGGATGCTGAGGAGTGCCACCGGTGCAGAGTTCAGTTTGGCGTTATGACTCGAAAGGTAGGCCGGCTCTGCCTTGAGCTCTGTCATGGGCTGAGGGGGAGGGGGCAGGGGGGGGAGGGTCAGATTATGTCCTCCATTAATGGTTAACTAAGTCATGCTTTCTCATTGAGCCTTGCAGTGCATGCTCAGAAGCTTCAACATAGATTAGCCTGTTTATTTGTTCTTCATTGGTTCTTTCCTTGCCTTTTCAGCACCATTGCCGGGCCTGTGGTCAGATTTTCTGTGGAAAGTGTTCCTCTAAGTACTCCACCATCCCCAAGTTTGGTATTGAGAAGGAAGTGCGCGTCTGCGAGCCCTGCTTTGAACATCTGAACAAGTAAGTTGGCATCTCACCATCCCAAACAATGGAAGTGCATACAGCATGAATGTTTGATAATATGATTGCACCAGATGATTGCGGCTGTATCTGTTCCTTGCTGTTTTATCTCATGCCATGTACTTAGCCCTATACTACAGAGTTGTACATAGCTAGTCTTGCTCTTGTGTCCCTCCATTTATAATACTAATGTATTATACATATATACTATGTACTAACTACTGCATTAACATGGTCCATGACTCTTAATTCAATGTTATATTTTCATGCATTGCTTTAGTAGCCTAACTAAAGAATGTGTGCCTGCTTTTGTGTGTTTTGCTTTGTTCACGTTTATTGTCAGCCTCTATGCTTTGTCTCTCTCGCCTCACCTGTTATGGATCAAGTGGTCTGTACATGTATCGTTTGTTGACTCTGTGCTGATTCTCAAGGTTGTCTGTCCTCCCTGTTCCTGGTCCTTACCAGTCACCCCTCCCTCTCTCCCCCGCCTAGGAAAGCCGAGGGGAAGGCCACAGCCACCGCCGGCCCGGCCGAGCTGCCGCCTGAGTACTTGACCAGCCCACTGTCCCAGCAGTCTCAGGTAGTGGTCCAGGAAACAGTAAGTGAAGCGATGGCCACACAGCAGCTAGAAGTGGTCTATTTAGGGGGAATAGCAGAGCTAATGCCGCGAGCTACCTAGCAAGAATAAAGAGACATGTTACTGCGGTTCTAGCGATGCCTCTGAAAGCCTGGTTAGGGTTTTGTGAGGGATGTGGTTGACTGTACTGCTAGCTAAAATATGTTACTCTTATGCATATATATATATATATATATGGATTTTGAATAAGATAACGAAATACATGGCTATCGCTGATTTTCTATAAATAAGAAAGAAAAAGTTGATATGGTTAGATACCTAACCATATCAACTCGGTATTGCAAGTCGGTATTGCTCAATCGACTTGAGGAAATACAGTTCCAGTTTAAAAAACTATATTTCCTCAAGTTCTTCCTGTTGTCTGTGAGCTGTTCAGAGTGCAGCCGTCTAAAGGATCAGATGTTACTCTCCTAGTCATAGAAATAAATGTATGTAAATCAATGTTGTAAATGATAAGCCGTTGCAAAGCTCATTAGATAATATGCTTTTTCTGTTTCTTGTTCCTAAAGATACGTTTTGAGTTACCCTAAGCAGATATATTGATAAAGAAAGGTAACGAGTGAAAAGGACATAAAGCTAATACCGTAGGCAACTAGGAGACTCTTCATTGACGGGGGAATGCACCGTTAGAACAGCAGCCCTGCCCCTGATGTTCCCCATGGTGTCCTCAGACAGAACGTTAGAGGTTCCTCTGCTCCCGTGTCTCCCCAGATGCCCCCCAAGAGAGACGAGGCAGCGCTGCAGGAGGAGGAGGAGCTCCAGCTGGCCATAGCGCTCTCCCAAAGCGAGGCCGAGGAGAAGGAGAGGGCGGTGAGTCTCGTGATCTCACGTCCGGCTCCACGCCCCGTAATGAGTGTTGTGAAGTGGACCACTACATGCGTTTCTCTTTGCAGAGGCAGAAGAACTCCTACTCGGCGTATCCCAAAGCCGAGCCCGCCCCCGTGACCTCCTCCGCGCCTCCCGTCAGCACGCTGTACTCCTCCCCCGTGGTGAGGCCCCCGCGCACAGTCACGCTTCTGAGGGCCACAGCCGTGCGCTCACATGTGAACGTGTGCACGTCCTTAGAAGGAAAAACGCATTTTCAAGGAGGGATTGCATTACATTACATTTATGTAGCTGGCGCTTTTATCCCAAACCACTTGCAATAAGTGCATACAACCATGAAGACGCAACCCAGAAAATGGAAGCATCATGTGATTACATATATTCATCAAATATGAAATAGATGAAATAGAAACAAGAGAGAAGTTTATTTTTTTTATGGGCCAAGATGCAGTCTGAACAGATGAGTTTTCAGTCTGCGACAGAGGATTTGTAGGTTTTCTGCTGTCCTGGAAACTATATATGTGACAGGTATTGCGGCAGTCAGGATTTAAATGTTATAATAATATACTATATTCTCTCTACAGAACTCCTCTGCTCCGTCAGCTGAGGAAGTCGACCCAGAGGTACGGCTCATCCCATAATATATCATATCATAAATAATATATCAATATATTATATTAAACGCGATCCTGTGAATTCATGTGAATACTGAAATGGTATCCTCCCAACAACTGGATCTCAATGTGCCGTCCTGTCCTTTGCAGCTTGCCCGTTACCTGAACCGGACCTACTGGGAGAAAAAACAAGAGGAGACCCGCAAGAGTCCCACCCCCTCGGCCCCGGCTCCCGTCCCATTGGCCGAACCCCCGCCGCCAATCGCTCAGCCGGTGGAAACTCACGTCCCTGTTCAGCCGGTCAACATAGTGGAGGTAGGCGGAGACATGGTCCTCTCAGGCCACCGTAGCTCCTTTGTTATTACGAGGAATGTCGTTCCACAGTCAGGTTACATAACAAAATAATAATGTATGAGATAATTATATATCGTACAATACAAACAAGAAAACATCAAGAAGAGTAATGATTGCAACAAAACACCTGAATGAATTGAATCTCGAGGAGGACTACAAAAACCATAGGGCTTCAAGATGTCTGGCTTTTAATTCCGACTAAGTTTATCTTTTTCTTTTTCTCGCCTCTGGTCCCCCAGCAGCAGTATCAGAACGGCGAGTCGGAGGAGAACCACGAGCAGTTCCTGAAGGCCCTGCAGAACTCAGTCACCACCTTCCTCAACCGCATGAAGAGCAACCACATGCGCGGGCGCAGCATCACCAACGACAGCTCGGTGCTCTCGCTCTTCCAGTCCATCAACAACATGCACCCTCAGCTGCTGGACATCCTCAACCAGCTGGACGAGAAGAGATGTGGGTACCGGGCCCCCGGGGGCGTGGGGCCTCTCACGGTGTCCCAGCACCATGTTTCAGTTACAGTGCTTTATTATAAATGTTCCGTTTTTGTTAACAATGCAATCACTCAAGGATACAACCCCTCCACCCTCAACCCTCCGAATAAACACCCATAAGGAAAGGTTAAAGTAAACCTGGAAATGATTTTATAAAATACAAAAGAATATTACGAGCAGAAGGGTCAGAATACCATGCGGATGAGTCCTATATAGTTATATGTTGAATGGCATGAACTTTTTTTAGTAGAGAACATGAAATCTCTTTTCATGTTCTCTTTTTTCACATCTTAGAGAGCCTTTCTTCGGATTTATACGATGCAAATGTATGACGTTTTGCCCTTCAGAGCAAGTCTGGTATGCGTATGTTAGCTGTTCAGAACTGCAAGTGTATGTAAATGTCCCTCTGCATGGTACCCATCCGTGATATATATATATATATATATATATACACATACATATGGTCTCACCTGTCACGTGTGTGTGTGTGGTTGTGTGTGTGTGGTTGTGTGTGTGCGCTGCAGTGTACTACGAGGGTCTGCAGGACAAGCTGGCCCAGGTGCGAGACGCGCGGGCCGCACTCAACGCCCTGCGGGACGAGCACCGGGAGAAGCTGCGGCGGGCGGCGGAGGAGGCGGAGCGACAGAGGCAGATCCAGCTGGCCCAGAAGCTGGAGATCATGAGGCAGAAGAAGCAGGTTCATACCGGCGTGATGCTCATACGAGATACAACAGCACGACCCTGATATTATCAATCCATAATCGGATAACCGCCCATGGTAGTGTCAGGACATCGCAGGCACGGCCGTCAGCCCTGAGAAGTGGTTCTTTCCCACTCTATAATATTTAAAACCTCGTCTTGTGCTGTATTTAAGGGCATGTTTTCCTTTTTAGATTGTAATTTGTGCTTCAAAAACGTTGACTAAATCCTTACGCAATGATGTGCTCATTTCATGATGACCCCATTCTACAAAAAGAAAAAGAAAAACGATGAACCCTTTGAATGAAGCACCAGTAGACAACAATCTGCGGTCTGCACGCAACCTGTTGATCCGTGACCGCTGACCGGCAGAGTGGCGTATTAATGGTGTGTGTGGGTCTATTTCAGGAGTACCTGGAGATGCAGAGGCAGCTGGCCATCCAGCGCCTCCAGGAGCAGGAGAAGGAGCGGCAGATGCGTCTGGAGCAACAGAAGCACACGATCCAGATGCGCGCCCAGATGCCCGCCTTCTCTCTGCCCTACGCCCAGGTAGAGCCCCGCTCTGTCCACTTTATGTGCTTCATGGATCTCTAGTCGGACAAAGAAAAAGTACAGCCAACTTCTGAAATTTGTACTTGGTTTCATTGTTGTTCATACTTAGTAACTTGGAAAGTCCATTATAAAGGTACTTTCTCATGGACTTAGAAAGCACCTTTCTAATGGACATAGAGACTGGGGAAGGAGATAGTATGAATGATTTTACATTAAACCTGCAAATTTTGGACTGAAAGTTAAAATAATTATAGATTCCGATTAAAGGCAGCCTGACAGTTTTCAAACTCCTAGTAATACAATGTTAGCTAATGCAGTTCAGTTACGGAATTATCGCTATACATACATGTACATAGTCACATGGAGTGATGTCACGCTGACAGTACGTCCTGCACGTGTCCCAGATGCAGTCCTTGCCCCCCAACGTGGCGGGGGGGGTGGTGTACCAGCCCGGGGCCCCGCCCAGCTACCCCGGGACATTCAGCCCCGCTGGCTCGGTGGAGGGCTCCCCCATGCACAACGTCTACATGACCCAGCAGGGCCAGAACCCCCCCGGACAGTACCAGGCCATGCCGGTCTCTGCCACAGGTGACGACGCCGACCGGACTCTGGAATAGTTGAAAGGGCTCTACCTCGGTCCCACGTGTGACCACGATAAGCAATTAATAACACAACATGCATCTTGTCAAAGCTCCTTGTTTGCCATTTTTGTTTTGTTTTTAGATCCCAATATGGTCAACGCCTATATGTACCAGACTGCAGGAACCAATGGGCAACCAGCACCTCCTGGCCAGGCCCCGCCCACAACGTCCCCACCCTACTCTAGCTATCAGGCCACGCCCACACAGGGCTACCAGGTATGGCGGACTATCTAGAAAGGACGGTAACTTCACATAAACATACCAGAGCGTTGCATGACATAGGCTTTAACTCTTTAATCGTTCTTATCGTGTGCAGAACGTAGCCCCCCAGCCACAGAGTGTTCCCAACATGCCCCAGTCGGCCCCTGCTAACGGGATGGCATACATGGGCTACCAGCAGTACGGCATGCCGGGCATGATGTCAGCCCTGCCAGGACAGGACCCCAACATGCCCCCCCAGCAGCCCTACATGGCCGGCCAGCAGCCCATGTATCAGCAGGTTAGTCCCCTCCCATCCTAGGAGACCTTTTAAGGTATACTTATGATGAGGGCTAGCAGGATGTACAGTCTATGAATAATGAAGATGACTCAAACATAAACCTGTGTTTTAAATGTAGCTCTCCTTTATATAAGAGGTTGAATGCACTTGAATGTTTTGATACTTAATGTTATGGAATTGATACTTCCTTGATACTTCCATGATACTTAATGTTATGGAATTGTAACGTGCTGCTTTGCATCGCTTTCCTCTTGTGGCAGATGGCGCCCCCCGGTGGACCACAGCAGCAGGGGCAGCAGCAGCCTCAACAGGCCGTGCCCGGTAGTGCAGAAGCACAGCTCATCTCCTTTGACTGACCATTGGAACATTCTGCCACGTCCGCAACAACACACTACTACTCCTCCTTCTCTTCAACTCCTCCCCCTTTCCTTCCTTGGACTCCCAGTGCTGCCATCGGGAAACAACACAAGGCTCCTCCTATACGCTCCATCCCGCTGTGACGTCGTGGCAACGTGAAAATATCGTGAAGATGTTGCAGCGCTCCGCTGCTCTCCGCCTCGCCCGCTTGTTCTCACTCACCCTCCGCGCAAAGAAGAGTGGGTGAGGAAAGGGTGCATCACACTCTCTCTGTCTCTCCCTCTCTCTCGGGGGGGGGGGGGGGGGGGCGCGGGCGGGGGGGGGCGGGGGAGTGGGCAAGGTTGTGAGGTGAGGAGGAGGGGTGA